>PITA01008811.1:0-81960 GCA_004023965.1 Spilogale gracilis
AGAGGAAATAATTCCTAGGTTTGGGTTGCCTCTCACAATCAGGTCAGATAACAGCCCTGCCTTTGTGAGCTCAGTCTCACAGGCTATGGCCAAGGCCATGGGCACAAATTGGAAACTACACTGTGCCTACTGGTCCCAGAGTTCTGGACAAGTAGAATAAACTGGACTCTTAAGGAGACTTTGACAAAGTTAATTCTAGAGACTGACAGTGGATAGGTGGATCTCCTTCCCTTTGTCCTCCTTAGGGTGCAGTGCACACCCTATTTAAACAAGGGTACCCCATTTGAAACAATGTTTGGAAGACCCCCTCCCCTCTGCTCATGGCTACAAGAGGTTGCCTTGGCAGAAATGACTAACCAGTCTGTACTCCAGTCACTGCAGGTGCTGCAGTCTTAAAGGGAGCCCACACAGGGGTCTGAGCTGCCTACACTGAAACAGAGGTAGAGCCCATCCCTACCGACCCGGAGACTTGGTTTGGATATGCCACCACCAAGTGGGGAACTTGGAACCTCACTGGAAGGGACCATTCACTGTCATCTTGACTACCCTCATGGCAGTAAACGTAATGTGATGTATCACGTCAAACAAGCTGAGGACAAGGATGCCACCCAGAAATGAACGCCACTGCTGATGAACCCTGCCACCATGGACTGAAGCTAAGACTCAAAAGACAATAACTTTGTTTTTACTTTTATTGTTGCCTAATGATTTGGGAGCTTCTGAGTCACCTTATATATTTGGGAGTGACTGTGAGCATTTTTCCATCTGTGTGCAACTGGCTCTGATTATTAACCCTCTCTCCTACCCTTTCCTGGGTAATTGAAATTGATCATGGTAGATTTTGTTTCATAGATTTAAACAGTTTTTTTGGCTCTTACTAAGTTTGGGGTATAGATCTGGGAAAGAGGTTTTATTTAGCAGAAGAGTCAAAGATTTGACCTATTCCCAAAGAAAAGGGGAGAATGTAACAACCTACTTAGTCAGAGAACAATGGGGATGTAAATTACCAACACTTAGGACCAGGTGGGAATGCCCAAATTCCCTTAACCTTCTGGTACCAGGAGTAATGAGATGCAAATTAAGAATGGGTGGCCAGTTCCTGGTACTTAGGACCAGGTGGGAGCACCCAAATGCCCTTAATATCCCAGATCCTGAACAATGGAGATGCAAATTAACTCTGGTTTGCGATTTTGCCCTATAAAAGCTAGCTTGCCAGAATAGACAGAGTCGTTCTCTCCAGAGATGACCTTGACCCGGTCAGTATAATTCTCAATGCTTGGCACAAAATAAAGCTTTGCTTGACCTTCACTTTTGTATCAACCTCGTTCCTTTGACCATGGACCCTAACAAGTGTGGCAGAGCTTCCAGGTATTGGAGTAGGGGATCTGGGTGCAGAGACAGAGCCAAGGAGGGGGCTCTCAGCTCGGGCTTACCTTAAACTGGGATCTGAGGCACAGTAGGGCCACTGCTTTTCAACCAGGGACCCCATCAGAGGCAGATCCGGGGAGACCCTCTCTTTCCTCCACCAGAAGGGGCAGCACAGGAATCTGCTAGGTTTGGAGACACCACATGGGGCCGCGTGCCAGAGATAGAAAGTCTTAGTCACAGGCCAGGTGAGCACAGAGTGCCACTGGAGACCAGGGTGACAGGCGTGATTGACGGTTTTTCTCTGGGGGTGCACTGAAGAGTGGAGCCCCGAGCTCTCGCCTCCACTGGGCCGGAGACTGGGAGGCTGCCATCTTCATCCCCGGCCTCTAAAGCTGTATGGAAAGCACTCAGGGAAAAAAGCTCCCAAGAGCAAACCTGAGCAGATTGCTTAGGCTGGTCCCTGGCGAGGGCGAGGTGGTTCTGCCTTGGGCAAAGACTCTGAGAATCACTGCAACAGTCCCCGCCGCCAGAAGAGCAATGAGAACATCCAGCCAAGACCAAGTTCACTGATCAATGAGAACTGCAGAACTTCAGAGTTAGGGGAATGCCCCACGAAGAATTCATGGCTTTTTTTCCCGTGATTCTTTAGTCTTTCAAAGTTAAATTTTATTTTTTTTCTTATTCTATTTTTATTTTTTCTCTTTCCTATTTTAATGTTTTAACTATTTTTATCTTATCAATACCTTTTTTAAAAAAATTTAATTTTCATTATGTTAGTCATATTCTATCCTCTCATTGTATTTAAGCTTATTGTTTGTATACATATAGGTTTTTCTTTATTTAAAATTTTGGGATACAGTTTCTCCTAATAGATAAAAGTAAATCCTAAATCTGGCTCATGGCTTTGTTCTAGTCTCCAACCTCATCATATTCTTTCCACTTTTTTTTCTTTTTTCTTTTTTCAACCAACTTCTTATCTTACCAGGTCCTTTTTTAAAATCTTTTTAAATTTTCATCTACAGTCATATTCCATCCCTTCATCATGCATACCCTTATTTTTGTACATATATAAATTTCTCTTTCTTTAAAATTTTGGGAGGTAGTTTCCTCTAACAGACCAAAATACACCCAAAATCAAGTCTATGGCTCTGATCTATTCACCAATCTAATCATATATATAGAGAGAGATAAATATAGATAGATATAGATATAAATATAGATTTTTTTCCCTTTCTTCTCCCTCCAGTTTTGGGTGTCTTCTGATTTGGTTAGTGTATATTTTTCTGTGGTCATCATTACCCTTTTAATATTTTGTTCTCTCATTTATCTACTCTTATCTGGATAAAATGACAAGGCAGAAAAATTCACCTCAAAAAAAAAAAAAGAACAAGAGGCAATATTGATGAGTAGGGACCTAATTAATAGGGACATTAGTAATATGTCAGAACTAGAGTTCAGAATGATGATTATCAAGGGGATAGCTAGTCTCAAAAAAAGTATGGAAGATATTAGAGAAACCCTTTCTGGAGAAATAAAATCCCTTTCTGGAGAAATAAAAGAAATAAAGTCTAACCAAGTTGAAATTTTAAAAAAGCTATTAATGAGGTGCAATAAAAAATAGAGGCTTTTATTGCTAGGATAAATGAGGCAGAAGAGAGAATTAGTGATCCAGAAGACCAAATGATGGAAAATAAAGAAGCTGAGAAAAAGAGAGACAAACAACTACTGGACCATGAGGGGAGAATTCAAGAGGTAAGTGATACCATAAGGCAAAACAATATTAGAATAATTGGGATCCCAGAAGAAAGAGAGAGAGGGGCAGAAGGTATGTTGGAGCAAATTATAGCAGAGAATTTCCCAAATTTGGTGAATGGAACATGTATCGAAATCCAGGAGGCACAGAGAACACCCCCCCAAAATCAATAAAAAATGGGTCCACACCCTATCATCTAATAGTAAAACTTACAAATCTCAGTGGCAAAGAGAAAATCCTGAAAGCAGCTTGGGAGAAGAGGTCTGTAACATACAATGGCAGAAATACGAGATTGGCAGCAGAGACGTGGCAGGCCAGAAAGGACTGGCATAATATATTCAGAACACTAAACAAGACAAATATGCAGCCAAGAATACTGTACCCAGCCAGGCTGTCATTGAAAATAGGAGAGATAAAAATCTTCCAGAACAAATAAAAAATTAAAGAACTTGAAAACACCAACCCGCCCTACAGGAAATATTGAAAGGGGTCCTTTAAGCAGAGAGATCCTAAAAGTAACAGACCAGAAAGGAACAAAGACAGTATACAGTAACAGTCACCTTATAGGTAATACAATGGCACTACATTCATATCTTTCAATAGTTACCCTGAATGTAAATGAGATAAATGCCCCAGTCAAAAGACACAGGGTATCAGAATGGATAAAAAAACAAAACCCATCAATATTCTGTCTCCAAGAAACTCATTTTAGACCCAAAGATACTGCTAGATTGAAAGGGAGGGAATGGAAAACAATTTACCATGCTAATGGACACCAAACGAAAGCTGGGGTGGCAATCCTTATATCAGACAAATTAGATGTTAAGCCAAAGACTATAAGAAGAGATGAGGAAGACACTATATCATACTTAAAGGGTCTGTCCAACAAGAAGATCGAACAATTTTAAATATCTATGCCCCTAACATGGAAGCAGCCAATATATAAACCACTTAATAACTAAGTCAAAGAAACACATTGACAATAATACAATAATAGTAGGGGACTTTAACACCCCCCCTCACTGAAATGAACTAATCATCTAAGCAAAAGTTCAATAAGGAAATCAAGGCTTTAAATGACACACTGGACCAGATGGCTATCACAGATATATTCAGAACATTCCATCTCAAAGCAACAGAATACACATTCTTCTCTACACATGAATCATTCTCCAGAAGAGATCACATCCTGGGTCACAAATCAGGTCTCAACCAGTACCAAAAGATTGGGATCATTCCCTGCATATTTTCAGACCACAATGCTTTGAAACTAGAACTTAACCACAGAGGAAAGTTGGAAAGGACCAAGTACATGGAGGCTAAAGAACATCCTACTAAAGAATGAGTGGGTCAACCAGGAAATTAAAGAAGAATTTTTAAAAATCATGGAAACAAATGAAAATGAAAACACAACTGTTCAAAATCTTTGGGACACAACATAGGCGGTCCTGAGAGGAAAGTATATAGCAATACAAGCCTTTCTCAAGAAACAGGAAAGGTCTCAAGTACACAACCTAACCCTACACTTAAAGGAGCTGGAGAAAGAACAGCAAAGAAAGCCTAAACCCAGCAGGAGAAGAGAAATAATAAATATCAGAGCAGAAATCAATGAAATAGAAACCAAAAGAACAGTAGAACAAAGCAACAAAACTAGGAGCTGGTTCTTTGAAAGAATTAAGAAGATGGATAAACCCTTGGCCAGACTTATCAAAAAGAAAAGAGAAAGAACCCAAATCGATCATATCATTAATGAAAAGGAGAGACCATAACCAATACCAAAGAAATACAATTATAGGAATATATTATGAGAAACTATACACCCCCAAATTCGACAATCTGGAAGAAATTGATGCATTCCTGGAGAGATATAAACTACCAAAACTGAACCAGGAAAAAAAAGAAAACCTGAACAGACCCATAACCAGTAAGGAGATTGAAGCAGTCATCAAAAATCTCCCAAAAATCAAGAGTCCAGGGCCAGATGGCTTCCTGGGGGAATTTTACCAAACATTTAAAGAAGAATTAATACTTACTCTCCCGAAACTGTTCCAAAAAATAGAAATGGAAAAAAAACTTCCAAACTCATTTTATAAGGCCAGCATTACCTTGATCCCAAAACCAAACAAAGACTCCCATCAAAAAGGAGAATTACAGATCAATAGTGTTGATGAACACAGATGTAAAAATTCTCACCAAAATACTAACCAGTAGGATTCAACAGTACATTGGTACAATGGAATACTATGCAGCCATCAAAAGAATGGAATCCTGTCATTTGAAACAATGTGGATGGAACTGGAGGGTATTATGTTGAGTGAACTAAGTCAATCAGAGAGAGACAATTATCATATGATCTCTCTGATATGAAGAATTTGAGAGGCAGGGTAGGGGGTCACAGGCGGTAGGGAGGGAAAAAAATGAAACAAGATGAGACCAGGGAGGGAGACAAACTGTAAGAGACTCTTAATCTCAGGAAACAAACTGAGGGTTACTGGGAGGTAAGAGGGATAGGTGGCTGTGTTATGAAAAAAAATAAAAATTAATTTAAAAAAATAAAAATAAAAAAAGAAGACTCAGAGAGAAGACCATATGACAAAGGAGACAAGAAAATGGAGTGACACATCTATAAGCCAAGGAACATCAAGAATTGCTGGAAACCACCAGTCATTAAGAAGAGACAAGGACAGAGTCTTCTCCAGAGCCTTCAGACAGAGTATGGCGCTGTCCTACAGATTTCAGACATCCAGCTTTCAGAACTATGAGAGAATAAATTTCTGTTGTTTAAAGCCACCCAGTTTGCAGTCCTTTATCATCGCAGCGCTAGGAAACTGGTATACCATGGAAATATAATTCTCCAGCTGCAGATGGGCTTCCAACACAAACCAACACTCTTCAGAACTCAGGGGTTGACCTCACAGTGTTATGGCAAGATGGAGGCAGGACACTGTCCCACACTCGCCACCCCCACATATCGTGTTCTTGTCAGATCATGTATATAAATATATTTGGTGTCTACCACATGTAATCAATACCAAAGAAAACACACACCGATACCAATCATCCAGCAAATATTTACTAAGCATCTTCTATCTGCAGACAGCATATCATTCTAGACAACGAAGAGACTTCAGTGAATAAAACCAACAAAATATCTTGCTCTCATGAAGCTTATAGTTTAATGGACGACAGCAGGTAATTATCAACTACCAAAGCAAAATACGTGAACTGTCAGGTGGGGCTAAAGGTTATGGAGAAAATAAGGCCAGGATAAGAAGTGCTGGGGCATAGGGATAGGATTACACTGTTAAATTGGGGGGGGAAGTGGTCACATAAGGCCTTGTGAGATGTTGCATAAAGAATCTGGAGACACGAGGCACCTGGGTGGCTCAGTTGGTTAAGCGACTGCCTTTGGCTCAGGTCATGGGATCCTGGAGTCCCAGGATCGAGCCCCACATCGGGTTCCCTGCTTGGCGGGAAGCCTGCTTCTCCCTCTTTCACTCCCCCTGCTTGTGTTCCCTCTCTTGCTGTGTTTCTCTCTGTCAAATAAATAAATAAAATTAAAAAAAAAAAAGAATCTGGAGACAGTGAGGAATGTACCCATAGATGTTTATGGAAAGTTGTTTAGGCAGAGGGAATGGTAAATGCAAAGGCACTGGGGCTAGAAGGTCCTTAGCACATTAGGGAACCAACAAGGAAGTCAAGGAGTTGGAGCTGACAGTGGGGGAAGGGGGTGTGGTATAGAGGATGATCGTGTGTAGCCCTGAAAACCTGTTAGGATTTGGGTTTTTATCTAAGAGAGATGGGGAGCTACTGTGACTTCATGCATTGTCAAGAATCACTGTGGCTGCTGTTTTGAGAAGGGGCTGTAGGAGAGAGGGCAGAAGCAGGGACACCAAAGAAGAGGTTCTTGCGGTACTCCAGATAAGGTGGCCTGGCCCAGGGTGGCAAGCAATACTCTCCTGTTCCAAGTTATATGCCACGATGTCTCAGAACATACAGAAATACTGGCAAGCTAACTGTAGTGATCTCAAGCAGAATGGGTGAAAATACTTCTTGAAAATAGGCTTTTACAGGCACCTGGGTGGTCAGTGGGTTAAAGCCTCTGCCTTTGGCTCAGGTCATGATCTCAGGGTCCTGGGATAGAGGCCTGTGTCGGGTTCTCTGCTCAGCAGGGATCCTGCTTTCTCCTCTTTCTCTGCCTGCCTCTCTGCCTACTTTTGATCTCTCTCTGTGTCAAATAAATAAATTAAATTTAAAAAAAAAGAAAGAAAATAGGCTTTTACCAATCTTGAAAAGTGACCTATTCCACAGTTCCATTTATATAACATTCTTGAAATGCCAGAATTATAGAGGTGGAGAATGGATCAGTGTTGCCAAGGGTTGAGGGGGAGGGTAAGAAGGAAGGTGAACGTACATACACATATGACACAATTACACAGAAACCCACACAAGCCACAAGTCACACTGGTAAGATGGGAACAGTATAGGATGATAGCAATGTCAGCTGCCTTCAGACCCCAGAACAAGTGGATGCTTAGGGGGCCTTTGAGTGGAGTGTCACCATTTAGCTGCCTGACCGACCCTGCACTAAAGTTATGCAAGATGTCACCTTTGGAGACACTGGGGGAAGGACACAGGAGATCTCCATGGTTCTTTCTTACATTTGCGTGTGACTACAACTATCTCGAAAATGACATTTTAAGAAGCCATTTTAAAGAAATAGCCCTTTATGCCTACAGTGCAGTCCAAAACCCTGACCCAGATGCTTGGAAGAAAAAAGTACGCCAGGATAGACTCCTGATCAACGGTCACGGAAAGCACCCTCAGAAACTGAGGCACCACAGTGCAGGTCTCACAGGTCTCACGGTGGAACAGGGACCCTGAAGCTTTCTGTTTTCTAGGTGGAAGCAGCCATGTGGAACCACCACAGTCTGGAGAGACTGAACCTTCTATGGAGGGTATTTTATTTTATAAAACGCTGCCCCCGTAAGATGGTGCCACTAAGGAGCCTGTCTGCCCAGCCATCACCCGGCCGACAGCAGCCCCTGGTCTGGGGCCTTCAGAAGGCTGCCCTGGTCTGGCCTCGCTGAGGCTCCTGAGCCCCCAGGAGACCACACCTGACTTTCGGGGTCCCTGGCCTCTTCCGCCTCCCTGCACTGTGGGTTGTGGCTGTGGTGACAGCCAGTGGGATTCCACCCGCAGGCAAACATGGCATCCTCCAGAGTTAGCCATCACGGTGCATCCTGCTGGGACAGCTCACTGCAACGCCACCTGGTGTAACCTGCCATTCACCTTCAGCTAAGGACAGCACAGGCTCCTTCTCAATCTATGTCCACTGGCTCTAACCAACCACCTGTCCACCACATGACAGCCTTCAGACCCCAGAACAAGTGGATGCTTAGGGGGCCTGTGAGTGGAGTGTCACCATTTAGACTCTAAAGCCTGCATGAATTATATCATTGGCTCCCTCATTTCCAAATTACCCACCACAGCTACCCCTATAAACTCCTGATATTACTCACAGGCTTTTCCCTTGGAAACTGTTCCATCCGTAGAACCACTCTCTACCCCATTGTTTGCCACTCCCATCTTAACTATAAAGTTACCTCTCTGCCCACATGTGAAGGCATGAGGCTCACAGTAACTTGGAACGCATTCCAAAATGGGATAGTGCTAGAACATTTCAGATAGAACTGAAGGTAAAGGGGCGCCTGGGTGGCTCAGTGGTTAAGCCTCTGCCTTCAGCTCAGGTTGTGATCCCAGAGTCCTGGGATTGAGCCCCTCATCGGGCTGCCTGCTCGGTGGGAAGCCTGCTTCTCCCTCTCTCCCTCCTGCTGCTTGTGTTCACTCTCTGGCTGTGTTTCTCTCTGTCAAATAAATATAATCTTTTAAAAAAACTGAAGGTAAAGACAGTAGTTAGGAGTTAATCAGCTTGGTCTCTAAAGTACTGAAGAAACCCCCAAAACTTCAAATAAATGAGCAGATATAAAAGAAGCCCCTCCCCTCTGGCCTGACTCCTGCACTGTTCTCCACTCAGGTCAGTGCGACCCCCCACTGTGGGCACTCCTTCAGTGCCGTAGCTACTGTGGACCATCGTCAAACTCCAGCAGCTTCCTGAGCTGCATGGCAGGGCTGCCCTCCCAGCCCTGAATGTCACCAGGCCCAAAGGGGCCACTTTGCCGGAGCCACCAGAAAAGCATGCTTCTTCAAAAGTGTCACGATGCTCCTTGCCTCTCTGTGCCTTCCCACATACGGCACAATGTTCCTCCACCTGAAATATCCCTCCTTGTCCTTCTTCCCCAAGTACTGCCCACTCCCTTCCTCAAAACCCAGCTCAAATATGGTTTCCCTGGATGCCCAGTCCGATTCCCCCCAGGAACTGTCTTAATATGCACCACACTGTGTGCATTCTCTCCCCCGCTCCCCTTAGCCTATGCCTTCCGGAGAGAGGAACTATGTTTATTAGGCTTGGTATCTCTGCACCTGACATGTATTAATGATGACTGACTACATGGATGGATGGATGGTGGATGGATGGATGGCCTATAAATGGAGACTCATGCAAAGTTACAGCCAGAAGGGGCACTTAGCCATGTCCATACTCTAATCTCCTCAGTTTGTAGATGAGAAACAAGCCTGCAGCATCATGACCTGCCCAAGTTCAGCACTGCAAATTAGCAGCTGGGTCAGGTGAAGTAAATATGGGTGAAGAGACGTGACACAATAAAATAATCCCTAAAAAACAAATCCCAGAATTCTCACTACTTTCTAAAAGTTCCAAACACCTTAACGACAATGCCATTAGTCTTGTCACTTCTATGAGAAGTGAGGATGTGCCCACCTCATACATTAACAACTAATGTCTTTCTTTGATTTAAATGGTCTGCTATAAACAAACTGGAATACTGGGAACATTGTGGTTACAACACAGGACTGACAGGCTCCATCATAAGGATCCGGCATCCAGAGACAAAACTGTATTAAAATCTGAGGGTTTCTGTAGCCAGCTAGACACAGAGCATGGATCTCAAGGGCAAGTTTTAATAGGAGCCGCTAAGGAAAGGACACAGTCTGCCATGAGGATCGAGCTTATACCCCAATGCCAAATCTATTTTGTAACAGGAAATAGGTTCACTGCTCTGAAGTTAAGCCCTACTAGAGTTCAACACGCTTCGGTGTGACAGGATCATTTCTCAACAGCTGACGGCAGTGGTACTGGAGCATAGACTTAGAAGAGCATTTGGAGTGGATCAAAAGTGGGAGTGCCTGCTCCCACAGCCAGCCCAAAGAAGAAAACACAGGGAATTCAGCAAACACCCAGACAGAAGCTGCGTTAGTCTGCAGGAAGTCCAGAGGATGGGGATCCGGAAGACTGGAGTCCAAATCCTGTGATACCGCAGATTACATGACTTTGGGAAAACCAGTGAACTCCTGGGAACCCAGTTCCCTGGTGGTGAGGGGAGGATGCTACCAGCTTCATGAGGTTGCCACGAAAATCAGATGACATGACATAGAGAGGAATGGTAAACTCTGTGGCACTTTTGACTGCCAGTTAGTATTAAAAGGAAATTAAAATGCACACGGAAGAACTCCACGTGAAAATGAAAACAGAATTGTGTAGGGTGTACCACATAGATTGTGACGCTGTTATAATTTGATCATTTTTCCACATACAAGGGACCACAGCAGAAAAATGTGATAATAACATGAGCAGCTCTCCAGCTATTTTGTTAGACTTAAAATCTGTCTTTGATGGCGCATTACTCTCCCCAGATACAGAAGCATCCAGGAAGGTTAAGGGGGAGAAACGGACTGATTAATCAACTCACTCAAAACTGACTCGCGGTGCTCAGGAGGCGCGTGTCCTCCTCCAGCGTCCCTTGTCCCTCCCAGTCTTCCAGCTGCTGCGGTTCTGGGGGACTGGCAGAGATGCCAGGGGTTCCCCAGCGCTCAAGGGCTGCGAACCGGTCCTTTAGCTTTAGGCTTTCAAGCTTCTCCTCGCTGAGCTGATTATCATTACTAACAAGCATTCGATTCCAGTCTTAATGCATGATTTGTCCTTCCTGACTTACTGTCTGAAAGAAGCTTCCATGAGGAGCAAAGTTGACAAAAGGCAAACATTAAGGGAAACCCAAAGCAGAGAATTGCACGTTTATCCTTATTTTCTTATCTCTGTAAATAGACCCCTGCTGGGGCGCCCGTGCCAGGGGCCCGCGGGTGGTGGAAACGCGGCCAGAAGGCCAGCAGCGCCCTCTAAGGGCCGCGGGGCGCAAGCGCGGTCACCCTCTGGGCCAAGAGGAAAAGGGGGGGAGGGGAAAATGAGCCTTCCTCATGACGTCACCAACGCTCAGTGGCACCAAGATACCTTATCCAAAATTTCTAAATTTTAACCATCTGGCCCATACTGGAGAAATTTCCTTATTGAAAAATCAATAATAACAATTCCCCAAAACAGAATTAAATTTGTATTATTTGTAACAAGACAAGAATAAATTCTAGAAGGAAGGAAAAGAAGATGTTAGCCCATGTGTATAACCAATACCCGGATCCAAATGCCCTGATATGTGCTTACTAAAACTTATAAAAGAAATAAGCAATATCTGTCCCTGCCCCAGCTACCCAGCTCTTGTCAAAGGCACCTAAAATTTCAGGTTCAGATATGTTCTAACATAAATATTCCATGGATTAACAAATAAATATATGTATTTTTCTTCTCCTTTATTTTTATACTTTTTAATACTCGCCTCTATATTTTCAAACTGAAATAAAATGTCTTGATAAAAGGTCTAATGATAACTTAAGAAATCCCCAGTTCCATAGGAACAATGACGAGGTGTTTGCTCCTTCCTCATCAGTGAAGGGTGATGGGTCCTTCCTGAAATGTTTGCTTCTAGCCTCCCCCTCAGCCCTTACCCGCAGTAGCAGAATAGCGGCTCCCAATGACGGGTATCTCCCAATCCCAGAATCTGTGGATATGTGACCTCACACGGCAAAGTGGACTTTGCAGATGTGATTGAGTAAAGGACCTGGAGATAGGAAGATTATCCTGCATTATCCCAGTGTGTCCAATATAATCACAAGGGTCCTCATAAGTGAAAGAGGGAAACAGGAAGGTCAGAGTCAGAGAAGGGAATGTGAGGGAAGGAGTGGAGTGACAGGACACCAGGTGGGGAAATTGAAGAAGATGGGCACCTCTAGAAGCCAGAAAAGGTAAGGCTCAGATTCTCCCAAGACCCTGCAGAAGGAACACAGCCCTTCGTTTTAGCCCAGTGAGACTCATTTCAGACTTCAGACCTCCAGACCTACAAGATAATAAATTTGTGTTGTTTTAAGCCACTTAATTTGTGGTAATCTGTTACAACAATGAATAGGAAAATAATACAGACCCCCCCCCACACACACACACACACACTTCTCACCTCCTCCCCTGCCTATTTTCAGGGAATGGGCTTTATGACTTAGAGACATGAATGGCTCTGGGAAGACATATTGATAATATTCTGGAACTCTCTGGTGACAACTCCCCAAGGATGTGAATTGTCATTCTGTGATTCTATTACAACCTCTGACTCCACAGTAACAAATTGTATGCTCAGTTGATGAATTAAACAGTTCTTTCATCTGGGTGGGCTCCAGTGCACAAGATAAAAGGAAAGGTGTATTCACCCTCTCTTCTCAAAGAGGACAGAAGTAGGAGGGAAACTCTGTAGATCAGGGTGTAGGTTGGGCCACAGGAAGACCCTTGAGGACTTCTGGAAATGGAAGGAATCTTTCCATTCCCTTGGACTAGTGGAGACTGACTAGTTGGCCCAAAGCTGGACCCACAGCCCATGAATGACACTGCACTGGGACTCAGAGCTAGGCATCTTGATGGGGGACCCACTTTCCCTCTCTACCCCAGTGGTTATCAAACTTCCTCTTCTCTGGATTCCCGTCTACTCTTAAATTAATGAGGATCTCCCAGAGATTATATTTATGCTGGTTTTCTCTGTTGTGATCTACTGACCAGAAGTGTACACTAGGCACACATCCCTCTGCATGCATTAAATCATTTTAAAATAGCAGCTGTAAGCCATTTCATTTTGGCATTAAAAAAAAAAACTGTATTTTATGAAAAAATAACTATTTTCCAAAACAAAAAGAAATAGAAGAGTGGCATTGTTTTACACTTCGGCACATCTCTTCATTAGGAGACAGCAGGATATCTTCTCTGCTTACAACTTCGGTACACTACAGTATGTTGTAGTTGAAGTGCCTGAAGGAAACCCAGCCTCACACAGCTCTATAGTTGGGAAAGTATCTTAACAGCCTCATGAATCATTTTGGAAAATCTCTGATACTACACCAAAACTCATCAAGTAGCAATTTCTTCAAGGTTGGTTGTGATGTAGAATCTGAAACTGTTTAAAGAATTTTTCAGGGCGCCTGGGTGGCTCAGTGGGTTAAGGCCTCTGCTTTCAGCTCAGGTCACCATCTCAGGGTCCTGGGATCGAGGCCCGCATCAGGCACTCTACTCAGCAGGGAGCCTGCTTCCTCCTCTCTCTCTGCCTGCCTCTCTCCTACTTGTGATCTCTCTCTCTGTCAAATTAATAAATAAAATCTTTAAAAAAAAAAAAGAATTTTTCACATTTTGTTACATGAAAGATCCCTTGGGCTCTCTTACTCTTTGGCTGGATCTTTTCGCCAGGCAAGATTTCATAACTTTATGCAATGGTCACTTAGAATTTATTGGTTTGCTTGGTTTTGCAGATCATCTAAATGCTGATACGTTTTTATAAGACAATATTTAAACCATCACATTCATTTATCTCACCACCGATATTGTTAGAGAAGCTTTTTAAGCACTGGGAAGCTTTCAAATGATTTGGAGATGACTTGGCAAAATTCTAACTTACATTTGAAAGCTCAAATTTTATCAGTTATTTTACCAGAAGTGATAAGCCTCCTTGTTCATCTTTGAAAAGATGTCTGCCAAACACCCAAGTTTTTCTGTGGTCATTCTTTCTGGTAAATATGGTGTACCATGAAAAAAAATAGCTAGTTCAGTTCACAACTCAAACTATCACACAAGAGCTTTTCCTCAGGATTACCAGGATTTTCCTCAGGATTCTTCCTCAGGGTTACCACTGAACTTGGGCAGAAGTACTTTATGTCCCTTTCCTGTTCCTTCACACAGAATATTAAAAAGACATGCAGTCAAGGGTAGAAATTTGGTAAAACTAACAATTTTTACGGTTGCACCAGGACATTCGTAATTGAAACTGTCATAACTTTTCTTCACTTTAGTGACTGTTAGTTCAATATGGCACCAGTGCCTCACATCAAGATGGTTTAAAAAAAAAAAAAAAAGCCAAACAGTATCTTGCCATTTCTTTCAAAATAGTTTTGACCTTGAAGATTCCCTGAAAGGATATTTAAGTTCTAAAGAAAAAAATTAATTAAAGTCACCCATAACCACCCTAAGATAACTGCTAGAAATGTGTGTGAGTGTGTGTATTCTCACATTTTTAGAGATGCGTACCCTATCAGACTGGCTCATGCCACCATAATCTTAATGGCTGCCTAGCAGTTTACTGTAGGGATGAATGGTGGAGGCATCACTTGCTTATTTTGATTTATGTTTTAATGGGTCACCAAGGTACAGGGTTTATTTAGATCTTCAGTATGCCCTGAAAATCTCCTCTGTACCAGACTCTGAGCTGTGGTGGCCTGCCATTTAGGTGCGTTTATTACAAGGATTCTAGCCCCCAAAGGTTTGGGGAGCAAGGGAAGGCTTGACTCAGGCAGCCAGCTGGGCTCATGCATTGATTCAGCCAGAGAAGGAGCAGAGTGCCCATGGTCTTGCTGTCAGACACAGAATCCAAGTCTAGAACAGTGACAATAGCTATATACATCAGGACAGACAGGAAGCCTTCCAGAGGAGCAGATGAAATAAATTATGTGCTCCATGATTTCTTTCACAGCACTGGGGAGCTATCTGCAGATTATATCTCTTTCTTTCCTTCTATTATTTCATTTAAAGGCAGGAGGATATTCATTTTGGAATGTGCTGGTCCATTTCTAGTCTGATCATCATTTTCCTGCAAATCCCACGTCAACACAGTCGAGAGAAGTGCCAGCAAGCATTCCAGCTCCCACATTCCACAGCTCAGTGGATTTACAGAGCAGAAGGCAAGCAAAGGAATAGCAAGGAACATGGCAGCATTTCGGAGTTGCCACAAAGAACCCTGACTCTAGGCACACGCAAATGCAGCCCACTGGACAGGTGGCAGAGGAATCCACCAGGAAAGAAGCTGGAATCATCGTGAAACTAGGTTAGCATTATTTCCAGCTCCAGTCCATTTTCTGAAACAAAAACTCTCTCAACATTCAGAAAATTTAATTTGGGGAGGCAAGCATGGGGTATAGGTAGGAAAGTTGAAAGGCTTTAATATAGGTTTATTCTTGTTAACCACTGCACCAAATATTCAGTGGATGCTTTCCTAGAGATAGCTAACAGAGGAAAACAAAATCTACCACTGGTCCTGTCTTTTGGCATATCACTATGTGGCATCAACCTCCTGCAAAGGTACCCACCCAAAAGAACTGCAAGATAAGGTAACCCCCAGCTGTCACTCATTTCCCTTTTTAAAAAGGGCAATAAGGACACTAAATAGCATCATAGAGCAAGTAGCCTTCCTTGGAATCACATCTGAATTTTTATAACCCAGCTGGGAGTGAACAGTATTAACAAAAATGTGGACTTCTTGGATTCCTACAAACTAATGGCATCAATAAAAGCCACACCGTATCAAGTGTGAAAATGCCTGCACTGGAGGTAGGAACAAGGGCCACCAAAGGCTTAGGGATGAACAACCCACCACAAACTTTAACTCTCTGTAGGAAACCTTCAAAAAATCTGACACCAGCACGTCGGCATTTTCTGAAGAGCGCTGCTCACATTTCAGCCCTGAGAGAAAGCATCCATCCCATCTCCAGCCCTCAGTCTCTTCGGGGAAGGGCGAGTTTCTCCCAAATCGGCTCTCCCACTTTCCCTCTCCCTCCTTCCGTCCTTTCAAGACCAGGGTCTTCTCCCAGCTCCAGAATTGCCAGGGGAGGTACTGGCCTTCGTCCTAGCGCCTCGGCTGCTTGGGCGCTGGGGTACCTGACCGCCCCCACGCCCCGGGGAAGCTTGCAGCTTTTCTCCCGTGCGCTTCTAAAAGAGTCCTGCCTCCCCACCTCAATTCTGGTCTCCCGAGTGCCACCCTCCAACAGGCATCCCTACCTCCGGGCCAGTGACCTAAAGGAAAGATTACCCACGGGGAAATTCTGGGCAAAGGAAAACATCACCCCCACCTCCGCCGCAACGTCAAAGGGTCGCTTTTCTCCCTTTTCCTGAATCTCCCCGGGAAGTTAGGCTGACTGCCCGGGATTCCGGGCGTTCGACGGCAAAGTTGAAACCGAGGGCACTGAAGTCCCCGGCACCCTCGGTGTTCCCGCGCCCGACTCCCGTGCGCGAGGCGGCAGGTGCCCAGACCCCGCATCCCCAGCCGCCCCTCCGCACCGCGACCCGCGAGCGAGGAGGACGCACAGGTTAGTGAGAGGACACGCACAGCACAGAGCGGGACGACGGCGGTCCCCGCAGCGACAGGCGGGATGGGTGGTGCATGGAGGTGGAGAGAGAAGCGGCGAGGCGGCGCGGAGAGAGCCGGGCAACCGAGCCCGGAGCTGCGCGTACCTGGAGCCGCAGCCGGGGACACGACGGGCAGCAGCGCGGCCAGGAGCAGCAGCGCCGCCCAGGGCAGCGGGCACTGCGCCCGCGGGGCCGCCCCGGCCTCGGGCGCCATCGGGAGCCAGGGGCGCGCGGCGGGCTGGGCGGGCCGGCTAGCGGGTGGCGCTGGGAGGGAGTCGGGGAGCGCTGAGGTGCAGCCGTCGGGTCCCCTCCGTCCGTGTGGGTGTGCGCGCTCTGCGCCGTGCCCGCGGCGCCCTGCCCCGCGCTGAGCGCTCCGCCTGCGCACCCGCCGCGCTGTGTTCTGAGGCCTCGCGTCGCCCGCCGCGCCTTTTAGCCGCGAGCGGGCGCCCCCTGCCGGCGGCGGGGCGGCGGGGCGGCGGGGCGGCGGGGCCCAGGCGGAAGGGGCACCGGGAGCCGCAGGTCCGCGGCCTCCAGCGCCCGGGAACCTCACTTGGTGGTTCTGAAAATTCGGTGATTGCGTTGCAGGGCAAAGTGGCCTGGGAAGTACCTCCCACTGTCTAACCTCTCTCGTTTTCTGGCTCGGGAAATGGCTCCAATCGCTGCCCAGCCCAAGAGTGCCCTGTGATTCCGCTGATACCGTTGGTTTTAACCCTGGGGACTGGAACCACGTGCCTTCACCTCTTTCTGCGCAGTGCGGTCTTGCCTGCGGCTCATCCCGGCCTTCCCACACCCTGCGCGCCGCGGAGAGAGGGGGTTTGATGTCCTTAGACACTGCTGCTCCCGGCTGTCGCATCTGTGGAGCGCATCAACTGGTCTCAAAGGAATCCGTCTTGAAGCACAGGAAGTCTCCAGCCCGAGGGCTTGATTGGCCTTGCTTCCTCCAGCATTGATG
The DNA here is from genome assembly GCA_004023965.1 of Spilogale gracilis. Taxonomy (NCBI): domain Eukaryota; kingdom Metazoa; phylum Chordata; class Mammalia; order Carnivora; family Mephitidae; genus Spilogale; species Spilogale gracilis. Next base: position 17,686 of record PITA01008811.1, read on the forward strand.
GCGTTAGCACTGCTTTGGAGCTCCCCGTACCGGACTCCCACCTGTGTGTGGCCCGCCCTAGCCCCGGAAGCCTCGCGCCCCTCCACCGGGCTGGGAGCGCCCCTGCGGCGACAAGGACACCTGCACCAGGGCTCCAGGCTGCCCCGCGGTTTCCGCGCAAAGCCGCTCCTGCTCAAGCTCACAAGCTAACATTGAAAGGCTCTCCATCCGGTCACCCCAAAACCTGACCAGAGTTGTGCGTTCCACAAGAGGAAACGATTGTTGAATGAGTTATAGACCCATGAAAAAGAGAAATACCATCTCTCTTTTCTGAAACGAGGCAACAACACATTCTTGCCCTTAAGCCCCAGGTGATGCCTGCCTCGCCCAGTGATCGGCTATGAACTTGTAATTCCTTCAGCCTTATTTTTGGGAAATCTTTCTCCTGCTTCTCAGTGACAATTTGTTCTTAATTCATCCTGAGAGTTCTTCGTACCCCCAGAGCTCTTGTAGTTTGCGAGCATTTTAATGTTTAAATATGCGCTTTCTTACAGTACTCCCTAGTATGGAGATGTTTCCTCCGTTAAGCCAAGTAATGGTTTTGTCTGCCCAACAGCGCCCCACCTCCTGCTCATCTTTTGGGAATAGTAGCCCTTTCCCCCACTCCAACTCCCCAACTCCAAGTGGCCCAGTGGGACCTGTCCCCTCTCCACTACCCTATTCCCCACCCAGTTGGTCCAAGTATCCATAGTGGCCCAAGCAGGGTCAGAGTCCGACCTGGTGGAAAAGTCTCCTCCAGTCATTCACAGATGCTGAAGGATGGCATCAATGATAGGCTGAAGTATGGCCCCTCAAAAGATAGCTATACCCTAATCCCTGGAATCCATGAATGTTATCTTACAGGAGCTGGGGGGTTGCATATATGATTAAAGTAAGCATTTCGAGATGAAGTGATTATCCCGGATTATCTGGTGGGCCCTAAATGCCATCACATGCATCCTTACAAGAAGAAGGGGATTTGACATACACTGAAAAGAAGACAATTGTGCCCACAGAGGCAAAGATGGGAGTGATGCAGCCATGAGCGGAGGTAGGAGGCAGCCACCAGAAGCTGAAAGAGGCGAAGAACAGACTCTCCCCAGTGAGCATAGCCTTGGGGACCTTGACTCCAGTGGAACTCTATCAGCTTTCTGGGCTCCAGAATTCTGCCAAGAATACATTTCAGTGGTTTTAAGCCCACAGCCTGGTAGTTGCTACAACAGCCACAGGAAACTAAAACAGTAGCAGGAGGTGCCTGTGTCTCTGGCTTCTGCCTTGAGGGACACCATCCAGAGAGAATGAAGCCAACACATGAACACTAAAACAGGGAGATAGAGTCAGCAGGTGTGCAAGTCCTGGGCTCCAGCACCAGCCCAACACTTCCTAAGTTCCAGGAGATAAAAATTCCCTTTTGTTAAATCGGAATGGGATTTTCATCCCATGTAGATGTTAAGTCCTGACCAGCACATTCCTTCCTTCCTCCTGAAGTGCATGTGAAATGCATGTGAAATGCACACACCTGCCTCCCCAGCATATTACTTATGAGAGCAGCTTTCTTCTGAGGCCATTTCAGCGTGAAGTAAAACGCAAAATTGCCTCCAACTAGATCAGAACAATTAGCCAGGGACTGTGAGATAGTAAATAAAATTACTAACATTTATGAGTCCAGTTTTACAAATTTGAGGGTGTGTTTCATTTTTAAAGTCTCAAAAGGAAACTTCAAACTTGAGGTTTACAAGACCTCAGAAAAACAAAACAAAACAAAAAACAAGAAACAAAGTAAAAACAAAAATGAAAAAAAAAAAAAGACCTCAAAGGAATCTGACCTAAAAGTCATAGTCTTCTATCCTCGATGTGACCACTTCAAAAACACAAGCTCTCCAAAGTTCTCTTCCCCTCTATTTTACTATTGTCCTGATAGACTTTTCTGGCAAAATAAAATAATGCTTTAGTAAACTTTTCTTGAGCGGTATCTGTTTTGTTCTGATTTGCACAACAATCTTAGAGGTACTGCTCTGCTTCCACAGAGAGAAACCAAGTCTCAAGAGTTCCTGTGCCTTGTCCACCCACACCTGTCTGACTCCAGGTGTGCATCTTTTCCATGACACCATGGCACCTCCAGATGTCTCCTCTTCGATTTTCAGCAAAATCATCCAAATTGTGAGCTATCTTTGTTAGCAGACAATTACACAAGACCTCATTGTTATATCATTCACCTTCTCGGGGTTTGGAAGATGCAGAAGAGAAGTGCTGGTTATATCTCCATAAGTCCTTCATGTTTTCTCTGCTCAGAAGTTCTGGCTGGTTTCCACTGCAAAGTGGTGCCAAGGCAAGTTCTCCTCTGTGCAAATATACTGCAAATTAGTGGAACATATAAGACTAAGGTGTCAGATACCTGACCTAGCCTAAGAATTGTCGAAGATTCTAATTGTGAATGTTTTGATTGCCACGGTTGGAAAGCTCACAGACCTTACTCTAAGTTTCTGTCTGGTGGCCCCAGGCCATTAGACAAAATGCTGAAATGAAGCCGCTAGATATCCCTGTTTATTATCTGCCACTTGTCAATGGGCACACGACTTGGGCTAGATCGAGAGAAATCAATCATTAATCTATTCCTTTATATGACCTCTGTTGAACCGCTGTTTTTGTATCAAGTAATGTCTTAGAATCTGGGGATAAAATGTGACTGAGGCTCGGGTAGCCCCTTGCCTCAAAGAGTTTACACAGAAAACTTTACAATCCCAAGTACCATGCTATTTCAGCCGTGAAACTTACAGACCTCCTTCTAAATGCTGCCTATCCCTTCTCTTACTTTATTCTCTTTTCTTTTCAAGAAGGGCTTTTAACCCTGCATGTAATTTCCATAGGCAGACCTCACTCAAGGTGCACTCACTCTAATACTGCAGAATTAATAAGTCTAGTTTGGGGAGAAGGCATTAGTAAACCAGGGTGGAACAAAACTCAAGATGTCCAGGCTTCTAGTTGTAGCTGGTAGCTGGGAGTTGGGGAAGTTGGTGGAGGCATTATGCTAGCAAAACACGCATCCGGCTGCCTTCCAGCCTGCCCTGGCCTGACCCCGCCTCCTGCCAAGAGCTGAACAGGGTTGCAGCTCCGTGGGTATGACAGAGGCACAGAGCTGCCAAGCACAGAACATGTCACACCCCCGCACACGCCTTGGACCCCATGTGGGTAGGCAGGTACTCGTGCTCAAAATGGGGAAACTAATTATTTCTTCAGTAAGCCTTTAATGAGCTCTTACTGCATACCCAGCCTATGTTCAGCGGCACAGACTGGTGGTCACCTCTGAAATGGCCTGGGCTAGCTGACAGGTGACAGCTCAGTGGGCAAGGCACGGAAAGTGCCCAGCATAATCCTGGTGCCCAACAAGACCCTTGTTCCCCCAGGAACACATACCTGCTAGTATTGTAGTACCCAGCGTGACCAGCCCTGGAGAAGGTGATGAGGAAGAGAGATTTTTAGCAGTGACTCCCAGCCCCTTTCCTCCTGGGTGACACCCCATTCTCACACCACTTACCCCAGCACACAGCACCCATGGGACCCCCACCAACCCCTCCCACCACCAGACCTGTCTTCAAGGACATTCTTATACCTCCTTCTAACTAAAATGGGAGTGACTGATATAGCTTCAGGTACTTGTAACTGTAAGTATGTGGTGCTTTTCAACTCACAAAGTATGAATTTGTTCAGCTTCACGAACCATGAAGGAAGAAAACACACTATTGTGCCCATTTTACAGAGGTACGAACTGAGGTTGTGTGTCCAGCCCATGTGTATATAATTATTAAGCGTCAGATCCAGGAGGAAAATCATGACACTCCCTTTGCAAATTCAGCCCTCTTTGCATTATAGGCCAGTCCCCTAACACTTCTGTGAATTACCAGCAACAAAATATCAGCAGGGGAGGGGCATTTAATACTAGAGCCTCTTTTATTTACACTTTAGAAAAGGCACTTTTTTTTCCATCAGTTTCACAACCAATTCTTTCAGTTTGCTTCTGAGAAGAAAACTAAGTCCGTTTTTCTTACATCCTTCAGAATCTGGACCAAAGTGTCATCCAACAAGAAGCTTTCTGTGATTTTGTACAATTCAAATGCATGTGCTTCTCTAACATAACTCATGAACTATACTTAGTCATTATATGATGCTCTTGAAAAGAAAAGGTTTGGTTGAGCTATTTCCTGGGTTACCTCCATTCCTGGAAGGGCCCTTAGTCCTCTGCTCCTGCTTCAGCCATAATCCTGTGATTATGGCATCACCCCCACGATCCCCTTCTTCCTTTGGGAAACACCCTTTCCTTGACCTCCAACACTGAGTACTGTCTTGGCTTCTCTCTTCTGCTACACAATGCTTCCATCTTCTTTGCTGTCCAGGCCTTTTTCTGTTCTCCAGCTGTCTTTTCTCTCAGTGGAAGACCTCCCCCGCCACCACGCCTCCCTTAGCCCCTCCACACACACCCCCGCTACAATAAGTGCGCACTGCCACCAGCCCTCTTGCAGTCCCCAAGTCACTGTGCTGCCTCCTCCCACAGGGCTTTTGCACCAGCCGATCCCTTCCCCTATTGTTTCTGCTTTCCTTCCTATCCTTCACATCTCAGTCCATACTAAAGTCCCCCTGACCCCTGCAAGCTGGTAAAATGCACCCCCCAACCGCATGCCCACTTGAAGCACCAGATGACTTTCCTTTGCAGGCCCTTGCTTCTCATGGCTGCGTTCTTGGACTTCTTCAGGTGCTTATCCACTGTGCATCGCCACAGCATGACCGTGAGTTCCGCTAGGGCAGAGACTATGTCGGCTGTGCTCCCCCTGTAGCCCAGACACTGGCATGTGACCTAATTCGCACAGGTGCACAGCAAACATTGTTTGAGTGCATGTAGGCCGGAGAACATTCTGTACTCGGTAGTACAAGCCTGGTGGGATGGGCTGCGAGAAGGAAGTGCAAGCTCGGACATCTGCCCTGCTGCCACTTCACTCCCACCCAGATCCTGGCTGTTGAACACCCCCCATGCGTTACCAGCGATTCATTGAACCAGTGGGCAGACATCCTCAGGTTGAGAGACCCCCTGCAAGCACAATTTAGAAAGATTAAGTTTTCCCGGGGTGCCTGGGTGGCTCAATTGGTGGAGAGTCCGACTCTTGGTTTCAGCTCAGGTCATGATCTCAGGGTCATGAGATTGAGCCCCACATTGGGCTCTGGGCTGTGTGGAGCCTACTTAAGATTCTCTCTCTCTCTCTCTCTCTCTCTCTCTCTCTCTCTCTCTCTCTCTCCCCCTCTCCCTCTCCCTCTGCCCCCCCCTTTTTTCTCTCTCTTTCTCTTTCTCTCTCTTCGTCTCCCTGTCTTAAAAAAGAAAAAGATGGGTGCCTGGGTGGCTCAGTGGGTTAAGTCTCTGCCTTCTGCTCAGGTCATGGTCTCAGGGTCCTGGGATTGAGGCCAGCATCGGGCTCGCTGCTCAGCAGGGAGCCCATTTCCTCACTCTCTCTGCCTGCCTCTCTGCTTACTTGTGATCTCTCTGTGTCAAATAAATAAATAAAATCTTTTTTAAAAAAAAGAAAAGAAAAAGACTAGATTTCCCATTCTGGATGATGGATGCTATGCATCTAGTAATCCCAAGAAAATACTCATTTATTGTTTCCAAGGTGGGGAGGGAATGAGTGGCAAGTAATTGTGTAACAAATTCAAGGGTTTTTTTTTATTAATTGGCAACACACATCCTGTTTGCTGTTTCTTTAATTCATTCAACAAAGGGGTGTTGAGTGCCTTGAGATTTGCAGACACATCATTCCTCCACACAGCTTGTGCAGCTGGTTTGGGATATTCAATACCAATTTAGACAGCGAAGAGTGCATGTTCTTAAAAATGTCGGTGATCACCTCGACCAACACCGTCATCTCAGAAAGGCTGAGACTGAGCGACACTCTCCGCCTGATCTCTTTCTCTTCTAGTCCATGACTGAATAATTACCCTGGGATATGACAGGTTTAGTTTCCTTGCATTTTTTTTTCAGAAGGCTTGTGTTCCTGTTATTCCAAATAGTAGCGACTTAGAGCTGTGCTCACAGATTGTCCCTCACAACTTCTGTGGGGCAGGAATTCAGGAGCGGTTTGGTTAGGCGGTTCTAGCTGGAGGTCTGTCATGAGATGCAGTCAGAACATCAGCTTTGGGGTGCTGTCATCTGACAGTTTGTGGGAGCACCCACTTTCGAGAGGATTCCCTCTCACAGCTGGCAAGTGGGTTCTGGCTGTTGGCCGTTGGCCTCAGCTCCTCTCCATGTGGGCCTCCAGCAGAGCCGAGGGTGCCTTCCCTACAGCAAGCACAGCAGTCCGGGGAAGAAGCAGCACAGCCTTTGTCATGCGCCTTGGAAGTCACCCATCATCACTTACATCATAGTCTATCGATGACTCAGACCAACCTTGATGCAGTGTGGGAGAGGACTACACAAAGGTGTAAAAACCAGGAGGCACAGAGCATGGAGGGCCAACCTGGAGGCTGGCTACCACAGGCTGATCCTGTCGCCACGCCCTTGCTTTCCTGCCAGCACCTAGGTTCCCTGACCAGTGATTGTTTCTCTTTGAGTCTACACCAGGCTTACTCTCCTTTGTTCTAGCTGAGGCTGTGCTGCTGGGAAAGGCACCCCACCAGCCCAGGCCTCCTCCACTGGGTCACAGAATGTTACACCCTACCCTCCGTTGCCTGTGATGTCCTTTGTCACTGTGTCCCACTAGCCTGTGTCCCTGAGCATGTTTTTTTAAGAAGTTATGACTTTCTGCTTTGCTTTTATGGCAAGGATCCTTGTGCACTCATAAAATATGACATACATCTCAGCTCATAAATTCTATGCAAAGGCCCATCCAGGACAGACTCCATTTGCAGCCTCATTGCATTTAGCAGGGCCCTCTTACAGCATCCTGTGAATGGAAATGACAGTTTCTTTCCTCATTGCTCCCGTTGACCACCTCTCCTCTGTAATCTCATGCACCTCCCTTAACCTAGAAGGCCCCCACCCGTTTTTCCTGCACCTAATTGGTTCACTCAAACAAATGTGTTTTTTGCAGCATATATTCAAATCTTATGATACCACCTCCTTCCCTGACTAGACCCTCAAAGAATTTTCCCCTGAAAATTCCTTTAGCACTTATGTCTGCATCATATCATACATAATCATGTGTTATTATTCTTGGCTTGATGGCAAACTCCTATTCCTCTTTGGTGTCATGGAACCATGAAGAATGTAAAGAACATTCTAGGCTTTAGAAATCATTTTTAAATACCTTAATTGATTTTTCAACAAACATGCATGGAATACCTACTATATGTCAAGCACTAAGATAAATAACAAAGGCACAAATGTAAGACACAGTGTCTGGAATGATCTTTCAGAAGAATGATATTTTGGTGGCAAATCACACAAGGTCCAGTTGTGTATCATTCACTTTCATGTGTGACTTATCTGCATGGCTTAGTAAACTTTATATCAAATAGAAGTTCAAATGCAGCAATCAAAATGTGGTTACTTTGCATATTGCAATAGTTAGCAAACTCCTAAATAAGGCTAATTAATCAAGCTTGATATTCTCTTGGGCACTTGTTTGCTTGGTTTGCAGAGCCTAACATGAAAATGTCATTGGAATGTATTTTTAAAAGCAAAAGTCTTGTTATAACTGTTGGCAAGAAAGAAAATATGCAAAGTTTCAAATAGCACAAGGAAAACTTGAAAGTGCTGAGCCACCAAATAACAGCTTCTCTTGAGAAGGGAGACTGCCAGCATTCCTCAAAGGAGTATGGAGAATGTCTCTGGCAAGCACGATCCTCTGCCCACTCCCCTCACTCCCCTGCCTTTGCCCTGAAGTCCTTCTGAATGTGGTCACGGGACTCCAGGCACACATTTGAGACTGAATCATTCATTCAATATTGCATCTCTGGGGCTTTTTTTCCCCTCTATTTTCCATATAAAATATACATCGGTGGAGAGCCCTCAGCCTTTTAGTCCTTCATAATTAAGTCCCCTGAAAGCATCCACTGAATACACCTAGAAAGTCTTCAGGGGAGCCACTGTATATAATTATGTGGTTACAACCACCACAGTCTTCTCAGGGATGTCTCCACTGTGCTCCCCTTAAAACACATGGGATGCTATAAACACATTTCACTTTGATGTAGAAGTATTAAAGATGGAACTGGTGTGAAAAAAAATGGGATTGGCTACGAAGGTGAAATAAATGGGTGCCTGGGGGACTTGGTCAGTTAAGTGTCTGAGTCTTGATCTCAACTCAGATCTTGATCTCAGGGTCATGAGTTCAAGCCCCATCTTGAAGTGAATGTGGAGTCTACTTTAAAAAAAAAAAAAAAGATGAAATAGAATCTGACCTAAACCTAAAAAGGCAGCTTCAGAGTAGTAGGAAGGAGAAGGAAAGAAACTCTGAGACAAAACACAAAGCGCTTAATTCCTGAGGGAAGGATATGACTGTGTGTGCGCATCTGTATGCGTGCACATCTGTGCATGTGTGTGTGTGTGTGTGTGTGTGTGTGTGTGTGTGATGCTTAATGCGCAGGAGACATAAGCTTGCTAAGCTGAAGAAACAATGAAAGGTGTCTTAGAAGGGTGAGCATTTGAGCCAGACCTTGAAGGAGAGATATTGCAAGTGGAGACAGTGATAACAGGACCTTCTCACCAGAGAGACTGATGTGAGGGAGGAGAAGGAGAGCTTTGAGAAGTTCAGGTTGGCTGGACTGGAGGATGCATGAAATGCATTCATAGAGGGGATACTAGGAGGTAGAATTAACAGAACATGCTATATGTGTGATGGGAAGAGGCTTTCTTTGAAGATTTTGTTTACTTATTTGACAGAGAGATAGAGAGGGAACACAAGTAGGCAGAGCGGCAGGCAGAGGGAGAGGGAGAAGCAGACCCTCCACTGAACAAGGAGCCCGATGCGGGGCTCAATCCCAGGACTCTGGGATCATGACACGAGCTGAAGGCACTCACTCCACTGATTGAGCCCCCAGGTGCCCTTTGGGAAGAGGATTTTAAGGGGCCCCATGATTAACCTCTGGGATTACCACAAGGCCAAAACTGAATCTGAGTGCCCCCAAGCCCAACATCAGCCTAGACTCCTGACTGTCCTAGGTCAGGGACATCTTCCGTCCCTGGCAGAAGCAAACACAAAACCTCTTCAGATGAAAGCATCCCCATTTTAGGCCCTCACAATTTCCACATTTTAAGGTTAATCAGATAGAGGATCACAATCCCTCAAAGAAACAAATACCATCAGAATAATCAGCAGGAACAAGATTCAGGCTCTCAAGTGCTTTAGATATTAGAATTATTAGATACAAAATGTGAAATAATTATACATGATATGCTTGAAGAAATAAAAATAGAATAAAAATAAATAATAGCTTAGGGATGCCTAGGTGGCTTAGTCCATTAAATGTCTGTCTTTGGCTCAGGTCATGTTCCCAGGGTCATGGGATTGAGTCCCACACACTGGGCTCCTTGCTCAGTGGGGATCCTGCTTCTCCCTCTGTCTCTGCTCCTCTCCCCTCCTTTCATGCCCTCTCTTGCTCTCTCCGATGAATAAATAAAATCTTTAAGAATAGTAATAGTAGTAATAATAATAAAATAAATAATAGTTTGAATAGCCAAAGCAACTTACTAATGAAAAATATTACCAGGAATAATAAAAGTTTAGTGGATGGTTAAATAGTAGATTAGACATGGCAGAAGAGAAAATTAGGCAACTGGACAATTCTTTTAACCAGAGTTAAAAGATGGAAAAGATAAAGAAAGAAAAAGATATTTTAAAAAAAAGAATGTAAAAATCTGGCATCTGTCCAATCAAAGCCCTGAAAGATTATCATAATTGTTTGCTCATCATCATTATTTGGTCTGCTCATAAATAAAGTTAATAAATTTGAAAACTTCTATGAAACAAATTCCTGGAAAATTATAACTTACTAAACTTGACGCAAGAAGAAAGAGAAGGCCTAAATGGTCCTATAATTTTTAAAGAAATTTCATCTGTAGTTAAATATATTCTCAAAAACAAAGTAGCAGTTTCAGTCAATTTTTTTTTAAATATTTTATTTATTCGACGGAAAGAAACACAAAACTAGAGAGGGAACAGTAGCAGGGGGAGTGAGAAAGAAAGAAGCAGGCCTCCCACCGAGCAAGAAGCCCAATGCAGGGCTCAATCCCAGGACTCTGGGATCATGACCTGAGCTGAAGGCAGATGCTCAACGGCTGAGCCACCCAGGTGCCCCTCAGCCAATTTTATGAGCAAATTCAAAGAAAGATCACGCCAGTATTCTAAAAGATGGAAATGAGGGAGTACTTCCCCAGTAACATTCTGTGAGGCAACAGAGCCTCGATGCCCAGACTAGGCAACAGTGATATGATGAAAGAAAATTGCAGACAATCTAACCTGTAAACCTCAATACAAAAATCCTAAACATCAGAACAAATATAATCCAGCCAAGTATAAGAATGACAATATATCTTCTCCAGATTTTCTCTATCTCAGGAATTCGGGGGAGTTTAACATTAGAATAAATATAACTAACCACATTAATAAATCAGATGAGAAAAACCACATGGTCTTCTTATTTAACTCATGAAAAGTATTAGATACATGCCTTAGGTTAAAAAAAATCTTAAGAAATTCAAAACACAAGGAAGACCCCTTAAACTGATGAATAGTATCTATAAAGAACCTTCATACAGCAACACCTTTCTTAATTGTGAAATACGAGAAGCATGGAATGCCCATTCTCATCAGCCCACTACTGGAGGCCTTGGCAACTAACCTTTATTTCAGGCACTTGGCAATTTCTCCGCCTGTCAGTTGCACTGCTTGGCACACAAAAGGCAATCTTCTCAACGTATCTTAGTAACAAAAACACAACTTTAAACTTTATTTACTTAAGCAATCTTCCCTTTTAAGTTCCTATAAGACACATGGTGGTGATTGATTTAATTATCTCCAGCTCCTAAACAAAATCTTGCAAAGCCCCTGCTCCCACATTCTAATTCTCTCTCATCTGGCCATTTTCTATTCTTTAAATTTCAACAAAAGTAGTTGGAGTGAGGAGAGGGGAAAAAGTCAAATGTGTACATTTTCCCCCTTATTCATGATGCAGGAGATATTTCAAGAAGTTGGTGGTAGGCATGATTCCATTTCTCCATAGACTTTCTTGTACATACAATTCTTGGTGATTGACTCTTCACTATCACTCATTCTTATGTATGGTTCCCATCATCCATCAATAACCCTCTCATTTCTCTTCACACAGGGCAATGAACCCTATAGGTATTGCTTTTAATGATGGCATTTGTGCAGTTGGAGAATCTGATTTCTTTTTCATATGCCTTCAATTCAAATTATAAATTATTCTACTTCAGCTGGTTTTTCTAATATATATTTCAGTAAGAATAAAGTAATTGGCAAACATGATGTTAATTAGAGGAACTTTTGTAGCATGCTTAACTGTTCTTTTTGCTGGTATTTGATGATTATGTCATTGTTTACAGTTGCTAAGGTGATCATGTGAGAATACTCAGTTTTAGAACAACTGGAGTCCAAGTTTGTGGCTCATGTCCTTGTGAATCACTCCACTTATAAATAAAATTAAACACTGGGCCATTTAATCAACTTTACCTCTGGTAAGTTAAACACAAGCTAGTTGTATTCTACCAATAACAAATGAGTTATTTGTTGGCCAACCCCTTGCAGCAAATATCACTTAGCTCATTTAGAAATAGATAGAATCACTCCACCAGGAAATCAGAGTGGTATTGTATCAGCAAAACTGAATAAAAGGAGAATTTCTGTGTATATCACCACAGAACTGCTTAAACAAATTTAAAAAATATGAAGTCCAGAAGCTTCCAAGTATTGGTGGAGGTTTAAACTGCTACCTCAGCAACTAAGGCTATTTGCCAAAATATTAAATGTGCATATTTTTTGTATCATCCACAAACAAAAGAGATGTGTTCAGGCTAAATTAGGTCATAATTTTTTTAAGTTTATTTATTTACTTGAAAGTGAGAGAAAGAGCAAGAGCAGGGGGAGAGAGAGAGAGAAGCAGACACCCCACTGAGCAGGGAGCTAGATGCTGGGGTTGATCCCAGGACCTGGAGATCATGACCTGAGCTGAAACCAAGCTGACTGAACCACCATGGAGCCTGCCCAATCTGGAACCTGCTGAACTTAGAAGCATGTAGACCCTGAAGCCTCCTTCTTCTGTTTTTCTTCAGTATGGTCTTCCAACCCTCAACTTGCCAAAGGATCCTGACCCTTGCAGGTTCAGAAGAAGAGAATGCCTGCCTGACTGGGGATCCTATAGGCTGGCATCACTCTCTCTTCTGGGTGTTTCTGGGAGTACCTCACAGGCCTCCTGTAAACTACATTTTTTTTTCTCCAGATGGCTATCCCCTCATGTTTGTTTCTTCAGGAATCATAGCCACATGGATTCACGTGGTTGACGCCCATTGCCCCTCTAGGTGGACACAACTGAAAATGGCCAGTTCTCTCTCCCATATGGTCTATATCTAGTCCATGAGAAGTACTCATTAACCCACCTCCCATCCTCCCCACCAGCCTCTCTGGATGAGTTCAGTGCACCCGGGTTCACCCTACTCTGCTGCTTCTCCCGAGAGAGCTTCTTCATTCAGAACGGCGCCATTGGATCTCCAGCTGGCTTGAGATAAAGGGGAATCACCTCTGTGTTCCCACCCTTAGGAGACAGGATAGATATTCAGAGCAACTGGAGTTGCATTTCTTCAAAGTAATTCTCCTGACAGGTACTCTGCAGTCTGCAATGACCTAGCCCGACCATCCCCATCATGTGAGCCATTCAATCAGTTCTCAACCACCAATTTTCAAATATCTGCGCAGTGGTATATTTCAAATACCACCACATTGCCTTGTGTTCCTGTCTCTCTGTATCTCCCCCTGTCCCTTTCTGTTTTTCTCTGTCTCTCTCTGTCTCCGTCTCTCTCCTTCACACACACACATCCCTTAATCCAATTGACCATCTTATTACTCACGCATGGGAGCATTTGTGCATGTGTGTGTAAAGTCATAGCAAAATGTGGAAGGACACACGCTGTATCCATCAGGGTCCTGGCATTAAAACTGGATAATCTGAAAAGAATTTGATAAAAGTATAGGTGGAATTTTGGGACAGAATAAGGTTTAGTACAGTGCCCAGGACTAATAGGAGCATGGAAGCAATATAACACCCCACCACCGACATAACCTGGAGAAGCTGGCTTCATGGAAAAGGTCACTTTGGCTTTTGGCAGAGATGCAACCAACTCATGGTAACCCAACAGGGAGGGACCAAGAGGGAATAAATAACCTGGAATTACTCGCCTTCCACCCTCCTGTCTCCTACTAATGCCTCTCTTTGGCCAAGTCCAGTGAGAGGTCAGAGAGCAAAGGATCATTCATGCAGTCGGGTACGGGTCATGCTCGGAGAGGCAAGGGGAAGAAGGGGGAGAAGAGATCAAAAGGGCAAATGGAAGCTTCTCAGAAACACCTTCCAGAATGCTAATAGCACTTATCTCTGGAGAGAGAAGTAAAAGATGACTTTTGCCCTTTATTCTTTCTAGTTCCATATTCTGCATTTTGAATTTTTTTACAACAACCATATCTTGATGTATTCTTTTTGTCATGTTTATACAAAGTAAAAAATCATTGAGTAGTTATAGTCATAACTGCATGATTTTAGACCGTAGACGGCACTGTGTGTGGCATTAGATCTTAGGCTGCGAGTTTATTCGTTTCCAGGGATCTAGCTTGTGACTCGAGCCGCATAGCTTGTGTTGCTCAGTCGGAGATTGTACTAGCACTTAGAGATGAGTACGCTGCAGTGATATCCAGAGCCAAGCACAGACCACGGCGGGGTTCTTGCAGGGAGTGAAACAGAAACAGTTGGAACTCACCCTTTGCCAAGAGCAGGGTAACTTCCCCAAAAGACGTCTGTCCACATCCTAATCTCTGTGACCTGTGAATGTGTTACCTTAGCAGGCAAGAGGCCTCACAGGTGTCATTAAAGATCCTGAGAGGCAGAAATTATTCTGGATCATCTGGTTGGACTCAATGTAACCACAAGGTCTTCAAAGGGTGGAAGAGGGCAACAACAGGGGAGTCAGAGAAGAGGTTGTGAACATAGAAGCCAAGGTCACAGTGATGTGACCACAAACCAGGAACCGTGTAGCCTCTAGAAGCTGAAAAAGGCAAAGAACTCCCCTTGAGCCACCAGAAGGAACATGCCCTTGATGTTGCCAGGACCTCAAAGTTGGCTCTGTGAGACCCATTTTGGACTTCTGACCTTCAGAATGGGAAGATAGTAAGTTTGTATTGTTCCAAACCCCAAGATCAGGGTCCCTGGTTACAGAAGCTAACAGAAACTCACACACCTAGTTTTGTGTCATGCCCTGTATTTCTCAGACCCCTTGTAATTAGTTAAGTGGGGTAAAGTGACTGTGTTCTGGCCAGATCAAAGTGACAGTGTGACTCCAAGTCTTGGCCCCTGAAACATCCCACAGGAAGCCCCACGCTCTCTCTGGTGGTCAGCCGGCAGATGGAGTGACTCTGGCAGGGGATTCTGATGGCTTAGAGGTGGCTGAGCAGATAGGGGAAAGGACCCCAGAGCACAGAACAACCCCCACCCCAACCTGCATTACACAGGAAATACATCTTACTACCGTAAATCATTGAAACATTTGGGGTTGCTTGCTAAAGCAAGGAACTTACTTTGACTAATACAGGGAGTTCTGTTTCTTCATTGGTAAGGAGCACATACTTCTACAAGGACTTCTGTGGGGATTTTAATGATTAGAAGCCATCATGGAAACCTCAGGACCAGTTTTTAATCACAAATGCGCATGCTGTCCTAAAATCATTCCCTCAGATCTTGCAGAACAAGTGTACACTTTTATTTCTAAAAAGAAAAAAAGAATGCAAAGAAAAGAATGTTTTCACCATATGACTAATAAGAGTTGCTATTGGAGACATCAATCTGATGCTTCTGAAATTATAATCTCTAATGTGCATGAGAAATCAAGGACAGAGCTTCTGTCATTTACCCAGAGCAGGAGACTGACGCACACACACTCACACTTAGTGTGACAGTTTTTTACTTCTTCACATGGCAGGTGATTTACCAGCACTTGCAGAGTCAGGTGACACAAAGACAGAAAGGGAATTGTTAAAATCCATTTTGGTTTCAAAAAGGAATGAAATACTTGGAGCCAGAGTAGAGGAACTATCACTGCAGTCAGATTTCATTTGGCTAAAATATATAGTCAAGAACTTCCCTAGAGGGGCTTCTGGGTGGCTCAGTCAGTTAAACGGCTGCCTTCAGCTCAGGTCGTGATCCCAGTGACCTGTTCAGCTTCCTCTGCCTGCCTCTCTGCCTACTTGTGCGCTCTCTCTCTCTCTCTCTCTCTCTCTCTCTCTCTGTCAAATAAATAAATAAAGTCCTTAAAAAAAAAACAAAAACAAAAAAAACAACTTCTCTAGAGATACAGAAGCACTTCTGAGCCATCAGATAACCAGGAATGCCAGTTACCATGAATCACAGTGAACCACACTCAATGGTCCTTGGAAGGGAGAGAAATGGAATTTAAGGAAAATATTCCAAATGTCAAGTGGAAGTAAAAGTGCAAGAATGAGTGGAATGGCCAGGTGTTCTAAAGCTGTTTTACCTATTTCCAGCAGCCAGGGCTGCTCAGCCTGGCACGTTGTTCCAAATACACATAAGACACACGTCATTTCAGTAAAATGCAAATAACCCAGTCTTTCAGGCTACTGGTATGAATTCCTGGGGAAAACAAGAGCATTTTCTTCATCTTTGAATCCATAGACTGTAACAGAGTTTTCCCACAATTTGTGGGTGCTTGATAGAATTTTTTGGGACAACCAAAATCTCAAAATTTATGAAGCTCAGTTAAATCTGTACTGAGAAATCAAGCAAGAGTCTTCTACGCTTTCATGGTGAAAAAGAAAAGCAAAAGGAAAAAAATAAATGAACGGCAAGCCAACAATTTCAGAAAAACAAGTGAAGTGATGAATATAGGAATCTATGATAAATAAAAATTTGTGATTTTCATATACATACCAGATATAAATGATTACAAATCAAAAATAAAATAAATAAAAAGATTAAAAAATTAAAAATATTCCATTTATAAAACAATCAAGTCATAAATTACCTTAGAATAAATTTAATGAGGCCTACAGCTAGAAAACTATAAATCTTTATTTTTTTAAAGATATATTTATTTATTTTTTAAAAGTATTTATTTATTTGTTTGTTTGTTTATTTGGCAGAGAGAGCACACAAGCAGAGGGAGAAGCAGGCTCCCCGCTGAGCAGAAAGCCCAGTTTGGGCCTCAATCCCAGGACCCTGAGATCATGCCCTGAGCTGAAGGCAGATGCTTAACTCACTGAGCCGCCCAGAGGCCCTTATATAAATCTTCATTTTGATCTTTAAAAGAAGGCTTAACTGAATGTACAGATACTGTATTCATCAAATACAAATTGCTCGGGAGTGCTGGAGTATTGTTATGAATAACTGCACAGATAGACAGGGCACTCTATTCTCTCCCCTAGGGGGTCCTGCTTCTCCGACCAGACCCTGACTGCTACCAGGAGCTTATCAACATTTATCATTGCCAATGTCATTCTCAATGTATCAATCATAAAAGCATTGGTTTTCTCACGGTAATATTCTGTGCAAGCCAAAATCTTTAAAAGGATTAATTTATTTTCTATTGCCTTAATCATTAGGAAGGCAAATATCATTCTCCCCATACTACAAATAGTTAAATAAATTGATAACATAAATCCCTGAAGGAGCAAGGCTCTGACATCCCCATTTTTCATTCCAAAAGTTACCATGAAGGAAAGAGGAGGTGTAACTAGCCCAGCACACAGGTCTCCCGACCCTGTTTACCCAGAAGAGGCTAAGGGGCCACCGCAGATCAGCTCAGGGCCACATGAGGGATTCAGAAAACCTGGGACAACTGTGCACATAAAAATTCAACCCTTAGAAAGTTTTGCTTTTAAAGGGCTGATCTCCCTCTGCTTGGTTAAATAAAACTCTTCAGATTCGTATTAACCAGCCCTGAACTAGGGATTACTTGGCCTTGGGCAATCTTAAAAGTAGAGCAAATTAAAGCAAAGCCTAAAATGAGGGTGTGATTTTGCATTGGGTTTTCCTTAATTATTACCAACTCTTTAACTTCCCTGAAAGTCTAAGATACTAGAGACTTTGTGCAAGAAAACACCTGAATTTCGGAGCCTCCCTGAATCCAGGAGAGTTACGTATGCTCCTGTAACCCATCCTTGCGGGGGGTATGGATCTCAACCCTCATTTTCTGTACTGCAACTGGATTTCTCTTTCGACGCCCTGTCCTGCCACAGGAAGGAGAAACTCACGCAATCTCATGCAACCTCCGTCAGAGTGTCCCTCTCTTTTCCTTGGAGTCGTGTGTAAAGGCAGGACTTTTAGAGGGTGCAGAGACTTTAGGAAGGTGCCATGAGACCCTCATTTCCTCTGTTCCACACGACTCCCCACTGAGACTGTCATGTCCCTGACCACAGCATCCTTCCACTTGGCGGGCCTTCCTGGGACTTCTGTGTCACACTTGGGACCAAAGGACATCTGGCTGCTCCAGCACTCCATGGGGATGGAGGGAAAGGATGCCAAAGAACACCCTGACCATAAAAACGTCCACTAGTCTGTCTCAAATAATATCTGGCCCTGGTATTATTAAACTTTGTTCCACTTGTTTCCAAGCAAGAAGTTGATCCGTCCAGGACATCAGCTGTGCCATATAGCTGTACACGTGCTCACCCGTCAGCAGGGAGCCCAACCATACACTGTGTGGGTAACATGCACTCAGGTGTGTCTGGGCGCTTTAGCCATACGTGGGGCCCATGTCTTAAGTCAGAAGACCCCCAAAGTGGACCCTATGATGATTCGTGTGCAAGCGATGCACTGATTATGAAAACAGTGCTCCCAGGACCAACTGGGAAGCAAGGAAGGCGAGACGAGGTGCCCAGCAAAGGCTCACTCTCAGGTCAAAGCCCCACCAAGCGTAGCTGCAGCCTGATCCCAGTAAGTGACACCTCAGGGTTGTCTCCAAGGGAGCCATGGGTGCTGGGACTAAGTCCTGATCCCCAGGACTCCTGAGGGCATTCCTTTAAAAAGGTTGGGGAGCACACAGATATGGTGAGAAAGGGTCGGGGGTATTAGCAAAGCCTGGGCACTGATCAGTAGAGCACCCCACACTGACTCGACAAGCGAGGGACACCGGTGGGTGCCACACAGTGGTCATAGCTGTTAAGACAAACAGAAGCGGGACAGGAAAATGTTTTTAAAAGGCTTCAGACAAGGGTGTGCACACCTCCGGTTCGCAGAGATTCTTTAACATGTAATGTCAGCAGTAGTGTGACTCTTAGAGCAATGGCGTCAGGCCAAGAATTTATCAAATAGAGCTGCAAAAAAATCACAGTGACGGCGATTGTCACTTGAGAACATCAGCAGGCATGCACTGGGATGCAGGAGAGAATTCAAATGCAGCCGACAGGTGCCTGGAGATAGTAATGTCCATGATATTCAGTCACACAGATGCATTACATAATTTATGGGAAAATGGTCTCGTAAAAATGCAGGAATTCTTTTACTCTATTTTGCACACGATATTTTAAAGGAGCACTTATTCTGGAAAAGTTGGAAAAGAGATCATGACTTCTAACTTTGGAGACCTTTCCCCTTATTTAGAGGAATCAGTCTCAAAGTGTGGGAGGTGTGGTTTTGGACCAGCAGCAGCAGCCCACCTTGGGGGGTGTTGGAAATGCAAGTTCTCGGGCTGAGCCTGCTGCAGGCTCACAGTCCCAGGTGATTCTGGTGCAAGCTGAGGTCTGAGAACCACTGCTTTGGAGACCCACCTAAGGGGAGGGCACCTGGGTGGCACAGTCCATCGAGCAGTTGAGCATCAGACTCTTCTTTCACCTCCAGTCAAGATCTTGGGGTCCTGGGATGGAACCCTGGCTCAGGCTCCTTGCTCAGTGCAGAGTCTGCTTGGGATTCTCCCCTGCCCTCTACCCCTCCCCTACCTCCTCAAATAAATAAATAAATAAATCTTTTAAAAAAGGAAGGAAACCCAGCTATTTGAGTTTAAGTTTATAATAAGAAATGGGGGAAAGTACACTGGAAGGAGTACTAATTATCTAATTCTAATTAGAATTAAGTTTGTCCCCTGCCCTCTGCCCCTCCCCTACCTCCTCAAATAAATAAATAAATAAATCTTTTTTAAAAGGAAGGAAACCCAGCTATTTGAGTTTAAGTTTATAATAAGAAATAGGGGAAAGTACACTGGAAGGAGTTCTAATTATCTAATTCTAATTAGAATTAAGTTTGTCAGAAATCTTAACCTTATTGAAGCTCCACAAGGTAGATTTTATTTTAAAAATGGCAACATCTTTAACGATTTTCTGATCCCAAAAACTGTCGTGTTCATTATTTTAAAGTGTTAGGCACTACAGAAAGAAAGTATGTATTTCTTCATCTATATACTTGCCTATATGGGAAGAATGAGCATTCACTTAAATCCCACCGCTTAGGAAACAAAATCAGTTAACATTTTGGTGTATGTCTTCCAGATTTTTTCCATGCATGGATATATATAACTAAAAATAAAGGATCATACTAGATATGTTGTTTTGTAAATTTTTGCAAAGTACATTTAAATTTAAAAATATATTGTAGAGGGGCACCTGGGTGGCTCAGTTAGGTGTCTGACTCTTGATTTCTACTCAGGTCATGCTCTCAGGGTGGTGAGATCAAGATCCGCATGCAGCTCCATGTCGGCTGTGAAACCTCCTTAAGATTCTCACTCTCTCTGTCTCTCTCTCTGTCTTCAAATAATAAAATAAAATAATGAAATAAAAATAAAAACATCATGGACCTCTTTAATGCCCATAGGCAGAGGTCTACTGAGTTGTGTTAATGTCTGCATAGTATTCCATCAATGGAAAACCACAATTTTTAACGACTGCCCTATTACTGAATATGCAAGTTATTTCCAGCATTTGACCATTAAACACAACACTACAATGAACATCCCTGTACCAATGCCTTTGTGTGCTGGGTTGAGTCGATGCCCCACAGATCTCTGCCCCAAATTATATAATCCTACCTCCACATGTCAACCACCATACTGGGGCACAAAATGTCATCCTTGCCCCTCTCTTGCATCTTCTCCCCCTCTCTCCCTCTGAGCCCCCCCTTAAGTTTTCTCTCCCCTCCTCTCCTCTCTCAGCCTCTCCCAAGCAGGAGTTTCTTCTACAGGAGGGAATTGGCTGGACTCTGCCTCCCTCTGTAGCAACCCTAAAATACATGTCAGAGACTCAGGCAGGAAGGGAACACACAGAAGAAAAAGATTATATTAGGAACTCCAGCTAATAATTCCTTGTATTTTCTCTTTGTCTCCCAAGGAAACCCTGCCTGCCTCTCTGGAAAACTGGCCCACGTTGTTTTCCATCCCAGCTGAACTGCCAGGCAGATCTCCTCGCTATGTCATTCAGTTGCAAGGCTGCAGGAATGGCTCCTCTTCTTGGAGGGTAAAGCCGGGCAGAAGGAAGGAAGAGGAATAGAGAGGGGATCTGAAGACGGTGGAAGGAGCAGAGAATGAGGGGAATAGGAAGGAGGGAAGAAACTTTTCACAGCGGTTTGTGTCGTTTTGGAGCAGGGAAGGAAACAACGCCCCTCATCACCTGGAGCACCATTACACTTAATATGTATCCCAGCAATTTGTGCTTCCATAAATCTTCAAGCCACTTTTCTTTACGACTTCAAACAAAATTCCACTTCTGCTGCCGTGGCTGCAGGCCATCATAAATATATCGCCAGCAATTTCAGCTCATAATGCTGCCAGAATTCTTGTGCCAAATTTCATCCGAAAAGTTGAAGTTAGAACCGCCCAAGCTACAAATTTTTAAATGTGTTTTTCTTTTCTTTGACCGTGTAATGGGGATAAGAAAGATAACTCCAACTGAAATGTCAAAACGCATCTGAAATTGAAAGAAGATGAAACAAATCATCCTTAGGCCAGTGATATAAATTCATACATACATACACACACAATTTCATCCACATATTTTCCATTCTGTTGTGTCACTTGCAGCAATAAATGCCAAGAACAGAACAGTACAATTTTCCGGTAAACCTGAAATTTTATAAGTAAAATGTCTAGTCTCCTGAGCAAGGATGTGAGCCGGACTAAAAGTAATAATAACATAGAACCACACTTTCTGCAATAATGGCAAATTACTGTAGTTGGTGACCTCATCTGCCACCCCCCCCCCCAAGCCCTTCAGCCCACTGTCCCATCCCAGACACCTCATGCTCTGGGCCACTGGCTCGGGGCTGCAGACCCTCCCTCGCCTCTCTGCTCCTGGGGATTGCAAATTAAGCTTCCCACTCACATCACTTGGGGCCCACTGCCTGCCCCTGTTGTGTTTATCCAACTCTGACCCTGGGTCATGGGGTCCATATAATCCTTCTGCCTGCTGCCACCCAGACTCAAAATCCTGCCAGAGCAGCCTCATCCTGTGACATGTCTTGGCCAATAGGAGACCAGCAAAGGTGCTTCTTGAAGGGGCCCAGGCCAGCTGGAGGACAAGGGATGACATCATCCAACTGTCAACCCAGGCCCAGCTGGCCTAACCCTTCTAGAGAGTGGCGAGAAATAAAATGTGCTTGTTTACAATAAACGGATAATTTGTGCCTGCAAGCAAGGAGGATCGTCCTAGTCTTCACTAACTCTGTCCCCTTGCTGACACACTTCCTTAGGTTATAGATACAGGACCTGTATCTGTTGGCCCTGGAGATATAAGGCCACACTGTCAAAAGACACTCACTGGATTTGTAGCTGATTAGCCCAGAATTAGGAAACACCACCTGCCAGTGTTTGGGCATTTTGATTGGAGTCGCATCATCTTGGAGGGTCCACACTGAGTCAGGAACAGCCCGGTTATAACGCTGGGGGTCCTCACAGGAAGCATCACTCAAGGCCTGAAAACCAGGCTCTGCCTGGAAGCTGGCCATCGCTCCCATGAACATCTTCACGTGCGCGTGCACACCTGCACGCACGCACCTGCCCGCACGCACACACTTCTGTGGCTGTGATGCTCTGCGCATGTGCAGCCCCGCTGGTGACAAGGGTCACTGGCCGACCCCAGGCGGCGCTCGCTGCCTTCCTAGCTGGGCACAGTGGATCCTGAGGTGACAGAGCCGCTGCTCATGGCAGGGGGCCTCCAGCTGCAGGGACTCTTCCCGAGGAGCCTTGCGCTTGCCGCCACCTCACAAGCAGTGTGTTTCATCAGAGGCCGAGCTCCTCCTGGAGGCGAACCCGCGGTGGGACCTGAGGAATGCTCCCGGGCCACTTCTGGAAGCCCCAGGGCGTGGACAGAGGCACCCGGGGCACCAAGGGGACTGGGTGTCATTCTCCACTTCCTGGGAGACTCCGGAAGGGTTACTGCTGGGTGCGAAGACGCGAAGCGGTGATAAGAGACACTTTGCAGATGGGACAGAAGGTGACAGCATAGTACTCACTCCCCGCTTAATTCTGCTGCCCTATCATCGTTATTTAAACAATACATCTATGCCTTTCCTCCAAATTTAATTGTAAACTATGCTTGGACAAGAATCGCATGTTCCGTGTTTTCAGGTGCTTGGCAAGATGCCACGAACAGTGCGAAATACATTCTGACTTGACTCGCCATGGAAAGGAGTAACGTATCCCAATGTGTATTATCTTTAAATGATTATAGATCAGATCCTCCCCGACAAAGAGAAACAGACCACAGGCTGAATCCATATCAAAACAGATGTGTTTAAATCCAGCTGGCTCCGGTGGCAGAGTGGAGAGAACACGGTCCCAGCATCTGAAGGCCAGATCTCTCTCTCCTGCGTTTTTGGTTCCGCCACCCACCTCCCCCACCCCCCACGCTGGGGAAGCGCCGTCACCCACCCGGGCCTCCGACGCCTCATCTCCAAATGCGCAGCATTTGGACCCCTTGTAAAGGGCCAGTTTGACCTCCACGGTGGAATGACTTCCTTTCTGCTGTAAGAACATAAATATACGCAAGTATAAAGCAAGGTATCAAGGCTTGAAGCTGGCTCTTAACTATCATCAAAGCACATTTCAAATATATTATTCTTAGTAAGCAATGACAACAGTACAAGTCCTAGGACTCGGCTGGCAAAACTAGTGTGAGGGACAAAGTCGCGTTCCTGAGAGTCCCCGGTCCGCCCCTCCCGGCGTGCGCGAGCGCGCAGTCCCAGCCCCGGGGCTGGCTTACACCGCGGAGCGCGGCGGGCAGTCCCCCCTCCTGCAGCTCCGGTGTGGCGACCGGGAGCCCGCGCCTCCGCTGGCGGGGGAAGGAGGAACTCGGCACCAGCCTCACCGCGAACAAGAACGCAAGCGAGGAAACAGCACCGCAGGACAGTGGTGATTAGAAAGTAGTCAACCACGGAACCGAGAATATGCTTGTACTCTAGATCATCTCCGAAATTCAAACACAGTTCGAGTCTTGCCGAGAATCCAAGGCTTTTCAGAATCTGTCACGACACTTCCGCCAGAGAAATGCCGGAATCAAAGACCTCTCGGGGCCCTTCAAGGTTTTACAGCCTATTCTGTTCAAATCTAACCTCACCTGAGTCTCAGAAATACTGGTTGCAGTAAACAGAGTGGCCACCAGAGGGAAATAGAGACCCATCCAGGAAGATGAGAGGACCATGGAGACGCTTCCTCCTCCACCTGCCAGAGTCGAGCTTGGTGGCAGAAGTGTGCCATTGTTCCCTTCCCGTGGGTCCTACACATAAAATAGTTTAACCCAGCTATACACGTGACAGGTGTGCAAACAATAAACATCCATTCTTTTACTCAAATCAGAGATTTTTTCTTTTTATTATTTTCTCCTCATTCATTTATATGTACTGAGCAAACTTTGAATGCCCCCTATGTGCAAGAGAGAGACATGTTCCCAAGATTCAGGTTAGGCACAGAATTTCTTTTTCTTTTAATTCAATTAGTCAACATACAGCTCATCATTAATTTTTAGTTGTAGTGTTCAATAATTTATCAGTTGCGTATAACACCCAGGGCTCATCACATCACATGAGGTCTGGCACAGAATTCTAAATGGACTTCTAACTCAAGCTGAGCTGACAGTTCTCAGAGATTCTGTCTCTGAAATCAACCGGTTGGGATCTTCACAAAGTGTGTGGACTCTATGGTAGAAGGACATAAGGACGCATTGTCTGCAAATAGCAGAGAGGTATCCATACCCTGGGCAACTGTGCAGGGCTGGAAGGAAATGTACTGCGTACTACCTCCGTGGGCTCTCTCCGTGGAAACTCGTCCTGTTTTCTAAGCCATTCATTCAGCTAACAAACAGTTTATGAATAACAACTGTGTACTCACAATGTGGTAGATGTTTCTGGAATTGAAAAGAAAAAGAGAGAGAGAGAGAGAGTGAGAGAGAACCAAGGGCTGGGGGCATTAGGACCGGCACTGCAAGAGCCATGCCTCTGCCCTGCCTCACACCCTCACCCTGTGGTGGCTGGATTCTTTGGGGGACATCCTGCGTGAGAAGCTTTTCCAGAAGAACTTCCTGCCCCCAATTGCAGGCAATCCAAGGGAAGAAAGAACAATCCACAATGAATCATCGGCTTTTAATTTCTTGATGGGCCACCATGGGGAAGGGAGGCCTGGGTCCCCCTGCCGTTGAGGGCCCAATGGGGAGGGCAGTCAGGTGTGGATGGGCCCATCAGCAGAAATGCCATCTTCAGGACTCCTTTGATAAGGCGGGACTCAGTTGGGTGGCTCTCAGACATTTGTCACCACAATTATCTGGAGAGTCTGGAGCTATGGGTCTGGGCATTGCCAAGAGGTGCATGTCTAGAAAGTCTCTAGGTGATGCTGGGGATCCACTGACCTCACCTTGACCAACCACTGTCTTGTTGGTTCCCATGGCCTGGCCGTATCTTGTGTTTCCTGTTTGACCAGCCAGTTCTTCAAGTGCTGAGAACAACACTGTCCTTAGGCAGAGCAAGAGGGTTTCCTCTCGGACTGCTGCTTGGGAGGCTGGCCCTTTGACATCTCTCTGGCCACATCCTGAGTTCAGCCTTAGTGTGTTCTATGTTTCTAGGAATTTTTTTCCATTTATTCTAAGTTGTCCAAGTTACTGGCATATAACTGTTCATAGTAATCTCTTAAAGTGTTGATAGTTCTATGGTATCAGTTGTAATATCACTTCTTTGGTTTATAATTTTATTTATTTCCTTGAGTTCTTGTTCTATTTGTCCTCAGTAAGTCAAGGTAAATGTTTGTCATTTTTGCTTATCTTTTCAAAAAAAATAGCTCTTAGCTTCATTGATCTTCTCTATTATTTTTTCTAGTCTCTCATTTTTTATCTGATCTTTATTATTTCCCTTCTTCTAACTTCGGGCTTCCTTTGTTCTTCTTTTAGTTTCTTGAGGTGTGAAGTCTGGTTGTTCCTTTGAATCTCTCCTCTTTCTTAATGTAGGCATTTATTACTAAAATTCTTAGAACTACTTTTGCTGCATCCCGTAAGTTTTGGTATGTTGTGTTTCCATTTGCATTTGATTCAAGATATTTTTTAATTTCCCATTTTGTTCCTTTTTGACCCATTGGTTGTTCAGGAGGAGCCTGTTGTTTAATATACACATGTTTGTGGAGTTTACAGTATTTCTCCTCTTAAAGATTTCTAGTTTTGTATTGTTGTAATGGGAAAAGCAACTTGGTGTGATTTCGGTCCTCTTAAATTTACTAAGACTTGTAACCTAATATATGATCTATCCTGAGAATAGTCCGTGTATACTTGAGAAGAATGTGCCTTCTGCTGTTGGATGGAATGTTCGGTATACGCCTGTTAGGGCCATTCGATCTAAAGTACAGCTCAAGCCCAGCACTTCCGTCTTTATTTTCTTTCTGGACAATCTATCTAGTGTTGAAAGTGGGGTACTGAAATCCCCTACTTTTATCACATTTTTGTCTATTTCTCCCTCTAGATCTTTCAGCATTTGCTTCATATATTTAAGTGCTTTGATGGTAGATGGATATATATATTTATGATTGTTACATATTCTAGATGAATTGACCCCTTATCATTATATGTAGAACTTCTTTGTATCTTATTACAACTTTTGAGTTAAAGTCTATTTTATCTAATAGATGTATAGTCATCCCTGCTCTCCTTCGATTTTCACTTGTGTGAAATATCTTTTTCCATTCCTTGACTTCAAGCCTATTTGTTATTAAAACTTCAGCAAGAGAGGCACCTGGGTGGCTCAGTTGGTTAAGCAACTGACTCTTGATTTTTGCTCAGGCCATTTTACCCATCCTGCCACTCTTTGCTTCTGATTAAAGAGTTTAGTCCCATTATATTTAGAGTAATTTTTAATAGATAAGGACCTACCAATGCCATCTTAGTTATGGTTTCCTGGCTATTGTGTTGTTCCCTTTTTCCTTTCTTGTTGTCTTCCTTTGAAAATTGATACTTTTCCATACTGGTATGCTTTGATTGTGTTATCTTTGTCTTCTGTGTATCCATGGTAGGTTTTTGCTTTTTCATGAAGCTTACATAAGATGTCTCATACATGTATTACTCTATTTTGTGCTGCCAACAATTTAATTTTGCTTACATACAAAAACCACTTTTTATGGTTTTCATGTCACAATTTGCTTCTTTTTATAGTGTATTCATCAACAAATTATTATAGCTATTGTACTTCTGTCCTTTAATCTTTATCTAGAGTTAAGTGGTAACATGTAACCATATTACAGTATTAGAGGATTCTGAATTTGAATATATACATGTGCCTGTGTGTTGTATATTTTCTTTTTTCCTTTTCTTTTGTTTTTTCAGTGTTCCAAGATTCACTGTTTATTATGCCCCACACCCAGTGCTCCATGCAGTACTTGCCCTCAATACCCACCACCAGGCTTATCCATCTCCCCCTTCCAAAACCCTCAGTTTATTTTTGAGTCCAAAGTCTCTCATGTTTCGTCTCCTTTCTGAATTTATCCCACTTCCCATTTCCTTTCCTTCTCCTACTGTCCTCTATATTACCCCTTATGCACCACAAGTAAGTGAAACCATGTGATACTTGACTTTCTCTTCTTGGCTCATTTCACTCAGCATAATCTCCAATCCAGTCCATGTTGCTAAAAAAGTTGGATATTCATCCTTCCTGATGGAGGCATAATATTCCATTGTATGTATGGACCACATCTTCTTTTTCCATTCGTCTGTTGAAGGGCACCTTGGCTCTTTCCACAGTTGTGGCCATTGCTGCAATGAACATTGGGGTACATAGGGCCCTTCTTTTCACTTCATCTGTATCTTTGGGGTAAACACTCAGTAGTGCAATTGTAGGGTCATATGGTAGCTCTATTTTTAATTTTTCATGTTACTAGTTCATATCCTTTCATTTTGGTTTGATGGACTCCTTTCAATATTTCTTATAAGGCAGGTCTAGTGGCAACAAGCTCTCTCAACTTTTGTTTATCTTGGAAAGTCTCTATCTCTCCTTCATTTCTAAAGCACAACTTTGACAAATAAAATCCTCTTGGATGGCAACATTCTTTTTCTTTCAGCATTTTTCATGTATCATTCCACTATCCTATCTGTAAGATTTCTGCTGAGAAACTCACTGATAGCCTCATGAGGTACCCTTGTGAGGAATAAGCCCCTTTCCTCTTGCTACTTTTAAGGTTCTCTCTTTAGCTCTGATTTTTGAATTTTATAATGTGCCTTGGAGAAGATATTTTTGAGTTTTATTTACAGATTTATAAGCTTCATGAACCAGGATGGCCAAATCTTTCCCTAGATTTGGGAAGTTCTCAGCTGTTGTTTCTTAAATAAGGTTCCTGTCCCCACCCTTCTCTTTCTGGGACCCCAATAATTTGCAGATTGTTTCTCTTAATGATATCCCATAGTCATGTAGGTTTCTTCACCCTCTTTCACTCTTTTTTTTTTTTGTTCTCTGACTGCATAACTTCTATGGCCTATCTTCTACTTCAGAGATTCTTTCTTCAGCATGATCCGTTTTGCTGTGGGTGTTCTCTTTGTATTTTCATTTCCTTCATTATATTCTGTAGCTCCAAAATTTGTTTGGTTATTTTTTATGATTTCTATGTCTTTGTCAATCTTCTCATTTTGTTTTTGTAATGTCTGCCTGACTTTGTTAAATTTTCTTTCTGTGTTTCTTGTAAACACTGATCTTCCTTAAAAAAGTATTTGGAATTCTTCATCAAATAAATTGTAGGTCTCCGTGTCTTAGGGGTGGGTTACTGGAAGACGATTGTGATCCTTTACTAGTGCCACGTTTCCTTGATTTTTCATGTTCCTTGAAGTCTTGTGTTAATGTCTTCACATCTGAAGTAAAAGTGACCTCCTCCAGTCTTACTGACTGACTTCAAGAGAGAAATATTTTATTTTCCATCAGCCCTACTAGGTCTTCTGCAGATACACCTGTTTATTCTGTGGCAGACTTCTTAAGCTTGTATATCTTCTCTCAGTCCTGTAGTGCACCAAGCCAAGTATTGAGACCCTACCTTTGCTTTTCCAAGGGTGGTACTAAAGCTCTTCCATGGGTGGGCTTTCCCACAACCTTCAGACTTGAGCCCACTTCTGCCCATTCTCACTAGCTGTCCGCCAAAGCTCAATCTCATTGCCACCAGGAATGCACACAGGTAGTTGGCCACAGACTGGGGTGCACAGAGTTGAGCGCTGCCTGTGGGACAGTTGGGGGTGTCTGCCACAGACACTTCTCCAGTGGCTCCTGGGCAGGCTGCCTGATGGGGATCCATGACATGATTAGTGGGGTCCATGTCCCTTTGATATGATCCATTCTAAGCCTGGGCTGCTGATCCAGACTCTCCCCACTCCCCAATCACCTAGCACATGACTCTGTACTCTGGGTGTGTTGAGAGAGAAGACAGCCTTTTGGGCAGCGTCCTGCACAGCCAGGGAAGGCAGGTCTTCATTCACATGCTCTCAATTTCCTTACAGGAGAAACCATGGGCAAAGAAGGGCTCTCTTGAATCTGAGTGTGCCACGTTGGGAGAGGGTGACACAAGTATAGTCATACTGTCCCTCTCACCCCTCAAATATGTCCAACAGATATTTTTGCCCTAATGATGTGCTGGAACTTCTCGGCTGGGCTCCTAGACTTCCACAAAAGCTCTCTTGCCTGTGAGTAACTGTCCAGTTCACAGTTCTCTAGGGACTCCTGGACCATATCCCAGAAGGGCTGAAGCAGGTCACAGGCTACTGAAGGGTCCAGAGCCAGGCCCAACATCTGTATGCCCAATACCCAGTGCACCAAGGGCAAGATGCCCCAGGTCCCCTGGTGTATGGTGCTGATTCTCACATCCCACTTCTGTCCGTGGATGAATGGTAAATGTCTGTTGTTGATGAGGGTCATCTTATCTGGCCACCTTGCTAATTTCACTTTCCATAACATAATTTTAACTTGGGGCAACTGGGTGGCTCAGTTGGTTAAGCATCTGACTTTGGTTCAGGTCATGATCTTGGGGCCCTGAGACTGAGCCTGACATCAGTCTCCCTGCTCAGTGGGGAGTCTGCTTCCTCCCTCCCTCTGCCCTTCCTCACCCCCTTGTGCTCGCTCTCTTTCTTTCTCATTATGCTCTCTCTCTCTCTCAAATAAACAATTTTTTTTAAAAAGAGAGAAACATCAACATGGAAGAGAAATAACCAGTCTTCATATTTCCAGGAAGATAAGTCTCTGCATTTGTTTAACATCAAGAATAATCACAGTTCTGAGACTGGGCAGGGCGCTTGGGCTGCACGGGCTCTCGGCGGCAGCATCCTCCTCCTCCTCCACCACCTCCTCCTCCTGGCTTCCTTTTCTTTCCTTCCACTTCCTTCTTTTCCTCCTTCCCTGCCCCGTCTCCCCTTCTTCTCCGGAGGGCACAGTCCTCAGGTCCGTGAGAGCAGGCGGCCGCCACCGTGGGTGCATCCAGGCCAGGCTAATGCTTAGTACTGCCAAGTCTTCAAAAATGTTTCTGGGTCGGGAAGATGGCAGAAGGCCAGGTGACTACATTTCGGGGTGTCCCCTGAAGTGAGCTCAATTCCTGCAAAAAATACTATAGGAACACTGTGAGCACCCATGAAATCAGCCTGAAATGTGATATTTCGCACTTCTGGATCACCATGGGGGACAAGGACCATCGGCAAAGAGGTAGAGAGAAGTGAGAGCGATCGGAGGGTTTCCCAGAGACAAGGGGCACGGGGGAGGAAGCTCGCAGAGGCGACCCAATGGAAGGCAATACCCCAGCATGAAAGTTCTCTGTGCTCAGGGAAAACAGAAGATTACGGTCTGATTCAAAGCAAATGGAAACGGAGTGCCTGAGGGGCAGCGGGGAATTGGGGATAGATCTGCCAAGAGAAAGAGCACCCGGTGCCGAGCGAGGGAACCTGGCAGAGCCGCTGGTGCCGAGTCTATCTTTCCGCCGCCTTTTTTTTTTTTTCCTTTCCTCTGCTGCTTTTCTCTCCTGCTTCTCTCCACCCTGTGGGCCAGGCAAAGACCCCCCAGGGAAGGCGATTTTGCAGACTTGCACAGGACATGCAGGGCCACGGGACCTCAGTCCCTCCTGCCTGGGGGTCACACAGACTCCCTGGGCACAGACAAGGTCACGCGACCCAAAATCAGTTGCGGTTTCATGGTGCGGGAGTGAAACGACAAGCAGGGGCTTTGGACAGAAATCAAACCAGCGTCTGCGCCCACCCGGCTGTGACAGGTGGCCAAGGGGGAGGCTGTGCGGGAGGCCCCCCATCATCCAAAGGGCTGGTAATTAGGGGCTTCTTCTGTGAAGGAGGTCTGGGTGCAGACATCTTGCTCCAACCTGACTTCCTCAATAGCTGAAAAAGGCCATAAAAGAACAACCCCCCCCCCCCAGAGAACTGAACCCTGACAACTTGGTTACAGTAGACTCCAGTCCCTAGGAAGGGGGCAGAGAGACGCAGCCCAGATAGAAGGGACTGAAAACAGCGTGGCAGGCCCCGCCCCCAGAAGGCAAGCCAGAAGCTCAGGAGGACAACACTGAAACTGTAAAACCACAACATGGGGGGGGGGCAATTTATTAAACTCCTGGTACTGCCCCAAAAGTTGTACACTTTATTGATACAGTTTTTCACCTTATTTGCTTTTTTTTTTTTAAAGATTTTATTTATTTGACAGAGAGAAACACAGCCAGAGAGGGAACACAAGCAGGGGGAGTGAGAGAGGGAGAAGCAGGCTTCCTGCCGAGCAAGGAGCCTGATGTGGGACTCGATCCCGGGTCTCTGGGATCATGACCTGAGCCGAAGGCAGTCGCTTAACCAACTGAGCCACCCAGGCGCCCCACCTTATTTGCTTTTTTAACTTTTTTCTATTTTTACTTTTAAAGTTTTCATTTTAAACTTAAAAATTCATTCTCACGGTTTTTGTTCTTTTAATTTTTAACCCACTTTTTATCACAACGTGATACTCAGTACAACACTCCATAACAATTTTTTACCTTGAAATTTTTTTCAGACACATTCCTGTGTTTTCTGTTGTTGTTGCCTCTTGTTTGCTTGTTTGCTTTATCTGTTTTCCCCTTTCTTCTCTCCTCTTTCATTTCTTCTTTTACATATACATATAGTTATAAGCTTCAAGGTAATCCCACATCCCCATTCAATACTACCCCTATATACAACCAGTTCTAATCTCCCTGTATCTTTAGAAAGTGGGCTCCTCCAATAATAATACCAAGACAAACATGGGAGGATCTGAAACACTTTCCTTGCCCACAAGGAGTGTCTGCCCTCACCTTCCCACCCTAGTCTGTCACTGTTTCTATGTAATTGTTTTTGCCTTAGTATCATAGAAATACTGGTCTTGGGGGTCATTCAGGTTGGGCTTCACTTTTTGATCTCTTCATTTACTCTTGATGGCCTTTTTTTTAACCCTGTAGTAGTTTTGTACCATATAAATCCTACCACTGGGCTCCACTCTGGCAGGGGTTTCTTTTCTTGCTTCCTTTCTCCCTTTCTCTTTTTTCTTTCTTCTTCCTTTTTGGAGGTGAATTCTGATTGCTCCAAAACCTTCCAGCGACCAATTCACTTGGATAATGGCTGATATATTTAGGTATACACACCCTCAACCACTCCTCGCCACAATGACTTGGAGGAGGAACATCCAACAGAAGAAGAACCCTGAGACTGCAACCCCGGTCACAGAATTACTGGAAATGAAAATAAACAATATTACAGGAATGGAATTCAGGGCAGCAATCGTCCGAGCAATGGCTAATTTGGAAAAGAACATTAGTCTCAAAATGGAAGCCCTAATAACAGAAGTGAAAGCTGAGGTTAGAAAGGCTATTAACGAGATGCAATCTAATTTAAATATGCTAACAGCTAGGGTAAGTGGAGCTGAAGATTGTAATAGTGATTTAGAAGACAGATGGATTAAGAAGGAGGAGCAAGAGAAGTCTTGGAACAAACAGCTAAAATCCTATGAAAACAGAATAAGGGAAATAAATGATGCCATGAAAGCTCCAATATCAGAATTATTGGAATCCCCGAAGGAGCTGAGAAAGAGAGAAGCCTAGAAGATATAGTTGAACAAATCATGGATGAAAATTTCCCTAATCAGGGGAATGAAACTAATGTTCATTTCCTAGAGAGAGAGAGGACACACCCCAAGATCAATGAGGCCAGAAAAACCTCCAGGCACATAATTGTGAAATTCGTGAATCATAAAACCAAAGAATATGTCTTAAGGGCAGCTAGGGGAAAGTGATCCCTTACCTATAGAGGGAGGAACATCAGAATAATGTCAGACCTTTCCACAGAAACCTGGCAAGCCAGAAAGGGCTGGCAAGACATATTCAGGAAGTTACATGACAAAAATATGCAACCAGGGATAATGTATCCAGCAAGGTTGACTTTCAGAATGGAAGGAGAAATAAAGAGCTTCCAGGACTGCCAAGGTCTAAAAGATTATGCAACCACCAAGCCAGCACTACAAGAAATACTAAGAGGGGTTCTATAAAAGAGAAATGAACACAAGAGTGGCACAGAACAGAAATTTACAGAGGTAATCTATAGAAACATAAACTTCACAGGCAACATGATGTCAATACAAACATATCTATCAATAATCACTCTCAATGTGAATGGCCTAAATACTCCAATAAAAAGGCACAGGGTTGCAGACTGGATAAAATGACAGGACCCATCCACATGCTGTTTACAAGAGACACATTTTTAATCTAAAGACACTTCCAGATTGAAAGTGAGGGGATGGAGGACCATCTTTCATGCCAACAGACCCCAAAAGAAAGCCGGGATAGTGATTCTCATATCACACAAATTGAATTTTAATCTAAAGACTGTAG
Organism: Spilogale gracilis; assembly: GCA_004023965.1. NCBI lineage: Eukaryota > Metazoa > Chordata > Mammalia > Carnivora > Mephitidae > Spilogale > Spilogale gracilis. The sequence goes on from PITA01008811.1 coordinate 51,215, forward strand.
TCAGAGACACAGAAGGACACTACATCATTCTCAAAGGGTCTATACACCAAGAATATCTAACAATTGTAAATATTTATGCCCCCAACATGGGAGCAGCCAACTACATAAGCCAACTGTTAAACAAAATAAAGAATCATATTGATGCAAATACACTAATCGTAGGAGATCTTAACACAACACTCTCAGCAATGGATAGGTCATCTAAACAGAAAATCAACAAAGAATCAAGAGCCTTGAATGACACATTGGACCAGATGGATCTCATAGATATATTCAGAACATTCCACCCTAAGCAGAATACTCATTCTTCTCGAGTGCACATGGAACTCTCTCCAGAATAGACCACATACTAGGTCACAAATCAGGGCTCAACTGATACCAGAAGATTGAAATTATTCCCTGCATATTCTCTGACCACAATGTCATAAAACTGGAACTCAACCACCATAAAAAGTTCAGAAGAATATCAAACACTTGGAAGCTAAAGACGAGCCTACTCAGGAATCTGTGGATCAACCAAGAAATCAAAGAAGAACTGAAACACTTCATGGAAACCAATGAGAATGAAGATATATTGGTCCAAAACCTATGGGATACAGCAAAGGCAGTCCTAAGGGGGAAATTCATAGCTATCCAAGCATCACTCAAAAAAATTAAAAAATCCCGAATACATCAACTCTCATTACACCTTAAAGAACTGGAAAATCAACAAAAAATTAAACCAACCCCCCACACAAGATGGGAAATAAAAAGGATTAGAGCAGAGATGAATGAATGAGAAACTAGAGATACAGTAGAACGTCAACAAAACTAGAAGCTGGTTCTTTGAAAGAATCAATAAGATCGATAAACCATTGGCCAAACTAACCCAAAAGAAAAGGGAGAAGATCCAAATTAATAAAATTATGAATGAAAGGGGAGAGATCACGACTAACACCGAGGAAATAGAAACAATCGTCAAAAATTACTATCAACAACTATATGCCAATATGTTTAACAACCTAGAAGAGATGGATACATTCCTAGAAACCTATAAGCTCCCAAGACTGAAACAAGAAGACATTGACAATTTGAATAGACCTATATTTGGTAATGAGATTGAAGCAGTGATCAAAAACTTCCCAAAAAACAAGAGCCCAGGACCAGACGGATTCCCTTGGGAATTCTACCAAACATTCAAAGAAGAAATAACACCTATTTTCCTGAAGCTCTTTCAAATAATAGAAATGGAAGGAAAACTTCCAGACTCTTTCTATAAAGCCAGCATTACTCTAATCCCCAAACCAGAAAAAGACCCCATCAAAAAGGAGAACTTCAGACCAATATCTCTGATGAATATGGATGCCAAGATTCTCAACAAGATCCTTGCCAACAGGATCCAATACATTAAAAGGATTATCCACCACGACCAGGTTGGATTTATCCCAGGGATGCAAGGATGGTTGAACACTTGCAAATCAATCAATGTGATAGAACAAATCAATAAAAGAAGAGAAAAGAACCACATGGTACTCTCAATTGATGCAGAAAAGGCAGTTGACAAAATACAACATCCGTTCCTGATCAAAACTCTTCAAAGTATAGGGATAAAGGGAACATTTCTCAACCTCATAAAATCAATACGAAAAACCCACAGTGAATGTCATTCTCAATGGGGAAAAACTGACAGCCTTTCCTCTGAGATCAGGAACAAGACAAGGATGCCCACTCTCACCACTACTGTTCAACACAGTGTTAGAAGTCCTAGCAACAGCAATCAGACAACAGAAAGAAATAAAAGGTATTCAACTTGGCAAAGAAGAAGTCAAACTCTCTCTCTTTGCAGATGGCATGATACTCTATGTGGAAAACCCAAAAGACTCTACCCCCAAACTACTGGATCTCATACAACAATTCGGTAATGTGGCAGGATACAAAAATAGCGCACAGAAATCAGTTGGATTCTTATACACTAACAATGAAAATATAGAAAGGGAAATCAGAGAATCTATTCCATTTACTATAGCACCAAAACCCATAAAATACTTAGGAATGAACCTAACCAAAGAAGTCAAGGATCTGTATTCGAGGAACTACAGAACACTCATGAAAGAAACTGAAGAAGACACAAAAAGATGGAAGAACATTCCATGCTCATGGATCGGAAGAATAAACATTGTCAGATGTCTATACTGCCCAGAGCAATCTATACTTTCAATGCCATTCCGGTCAAAATTCCACCAACATTCCTCAAAGCATTGGAACAAACCTAAAATTTATATGGAACCAAAAAAGATCCTGAATCACTAAGGAATCGCTGAAGAAGAAAAACAAAGCTAGGGGCATCTCGTTACCTGACTTCCGGCTTTATTACAAAGCTGTGATTACCAAGACAGCATGGTACTGGCACAAAAACAGAGAAATAGACCAATGGAACAGAGTAGAGAGTCCAGATATGGACCCACAAATCTATGGGCAAATCATCTTTGACAAAGCAGGAAAAAAATATCCAGTGGAAAAAAAGACAGTCTCTCCAATAAATGGTGCTGGGAAAATTGGACAGCTACATATAGAAGAATTAAACTAGACCATTCTCTTACACCACACACAAAGGCAAACTCGAAATGGATGAAAGACCTCAACGTGAGGCAGGAATCCATCAAAATCCTGGAAGAGAACATAGGCAGTAACCTCTTTGACATCGGTTACAGCAACTTCTTTCAAGACACGTCTCCAAAGGCAAAGGAGACAAAAGTGAAAATGAACTTCTGGGACTTCATCAAAATAAAAAGCTTTTGTACAGCAAAGGAAACAGTCAACAAAACAAAGAGGCAACCCACAGAATGTGAGGAGATATTTGTAAATGACACTACAGACAAAGGGCTGGTATCCAAGATCTATAAAGAACTACTCAAACTCAACATCCAAAAAGAAGATGAACACATCAAAAAATGGGCAAGAGACATGAAGAGGCACTTCTCCATAGAAGATATACAAACGGCTAACAGACACATGAAAAAATGTTCAGTGTCACTAGCTATCGGGGAAAATCAAATCAAAACCACACTGAGATACCACTTTAAACCCCTCAGTTTGCGGAGCCAAAATTAACAAGTCAGGAAACAACAAGTGTTGGAGAGGCTGCGGAGAAAGGGGAACTCTCTTACACTGTTGGTGGGAATGCAAGCTGGTGCAGCTGCTTTGGAAAACAGTGTGGAAATTCCTTTAAAAATTAAAAATAGAGCTACCCTATGACCCTGCAATTGCACTACTGGGCATTTACCCCAAAGATACAGATGTAGTGAAAAGAAGGGCCATATGTCCCCCAATGCTCATTGCAGCAATGGCCACAATCGCCAAACTGTGGAAAGAGCCAAGGTGCCCATCAACAGATGAATGGAAAAAGAAGATTTGGTACATATATACAATGGAATATTACACTTCCATCAGAAAGGATGAATATCCAACTTTTGTAGCAACTTGGACTAGATTGGAAGAAATTATGCTGAGTGAAACAAGCCAAGTAGAGAAAGTCAAGTATCACATGGTTTCACTTACTTGTGGTGCATAAGGGGTAATATAGAAGACAATAGGAGAAGGAAAGTAAATGGGAAGTAGGGTCATTCAGGGAGAGAAACGAAATAAGAGAGACTTTGGACACAGTAACAAACTGAGGGACTTGGAGGGAGGGGTGGGGGGATGGGAGAGCCTGGTGGTGGGTACTGAGGGCACCTATTGCATGGAGCACTGGGTGTGGGGAATGGGCAATGAATCTTGGAACACTGGAAAAAAAAATAATGCAACAGTTCTGCATACAGAGTAACAGCCCAGATAGTGCTTGTTGACGTTAAATGAACTGTAATTTGTTAATTCATGTACAAATAATATTCAGTCAAAGTCTAATATTTGTCGACGTTACATGAGCATAACTCTCCTTAAATGAAAAGAAATTTCAATTCACCTAAGGAGCAGAACTCTTTCTTAAAGCAATCCTGCCTGCAGTGTGTTATGTGAACAGATATACCTTGGAGCAGAAGGAAAAGAAAATGACAGGTTTAAGTTTAGACCACCTCAACCATATTTAAAGGGGTCAAGGAGTATTTGATCTTGACCCAGATTCGGGGCAGAGGTTGTTAGTGGATCGTGCTGCTCTGCAAGAGTTAAGGAGGCAGTGGGTTTGTATGACCAGCAGGGAGAGCAAAAGCATCACAGTGAAGAAGACACATTGGGATCCCCTTATCTCAGCCATCTTATATTCTTGGCAACAGAAATGATACGGGTTGTTTTTTCTTTGCAATTACATTTAGCAACTGCTCTATCCATTCAGACACTTGTTTCTGCAGTATGCATGGATCGAATACGTGCTGCCTGGGGGACCCTGGGCTAACATCATGAGGGAGCCCATGGGTGGTGGAGGAGCCAGTGCAGAATCCATCCCGGGGCAGTGCGATCAGCAGCGCCAGCATGGAGGGATGGCAGGTGTAAGGAGAGCATGGAGAAGAGTGTTTCCACCTGGGAAATAGGGAAGCTTCTAGAAGAGATGACACAGGGCCAGGTCCTACAGGCAGAGAACCCAGCAGCCACAGATATGGGGCACGGGAGGATGGTGTGCCCAGGAACAGCCCGCTGCTGGATGAAAGACAAACCATGGAAGTGAAACAATGGGGTTTGTGTTTCTCAGTGACTGGGGGACAACAACTAATAGTGTGCATTAGAAGGAGCAGAGAACAGAGACAAGAATACCTGATGATGTTACTGCAACATGCAGAGCAGGAAAGATGGGCAGAGATTGGAGCCACAGGGGGAGGAGTTTTGTGAGATGTTTTGTAAGTCAAAATTAAAACAAGGCTTGCTCTCACGGTAGACAAGGCAGGTGAGAGATGGGCCACCAAACATGCTCACGCCTTTTGGGAATAAAGGTAGATAAACCTACTAGTAATCAAAAACTGCACATTTCTAAATCATTTTATAAAGGTAAGGCTGGCGTATAACCTATAGTGTCAGCAGCATTCAGTTCAGACTTCTCATACTACAGGCTTCTGGACACTGGGTCCTCAATATTTCAGGGGGAAGCAGAAGTGACCTAAGTTTTTGCTTTCTCTTCTTTTTTCTTTAAACAATTTCTATGCTAAGAGTAATGACCTCAAAATTGTGACAATGTTATACTTTGGAAGAAAAAGATATAGGGTACATGAAAACCTGTTTAGTCTGAAAGAAAGGAGCTCACAGAGCCTCAGCAATGGCTTCCTGAGCCCACCCCACTCAAATACCTGTTTTCATCACTAAGTATCAGGGAGAGAGCCTTGCTCCTTCTTGCTGTTTCTCTGTAATTAGAGACTCTGATGTCTGGTCCTTCCCCTTAGTGGTTTCTTCCCAGTATTCATAGCCCACCATGCCTATAATACAAACAACACCCTGTCTTGACAGCCTGGACTTCTGCCACTATTTCCAGAACAGTCCAGGAATAATGAGAATAAAAACAATAATGTCTCAGATTTTCAGAGCACTTACTTTGTTGTTGGCCCCAGGCTAATCACTGTACCCACACTAGCTCATTTAACCTTCACAATGACCTTGTGATTTACACTCTAATGTCATGGTTAGTACTGGCAGGACCCCAGATGCAACTCTGGTCTATTGAATTTGCAGCTCGGGCTTTTAAGTCGCAAGAAGCCTGGTGGTCCAGGACTACCTTTTTGCTGATTTATTATCTGCATGGTTTATGGGAAATGGTGAGCGAACTATGTGAAAAGCCGGGGGTCAGAGGGACAAGCACTTTGCACAAGGTGAAGGAGAGATGCCTATGGCGACAATCAGGACAGGTGCTACCTCGGAATGTCCCCGACGTCATACACCACCACCCAGGGCTCCCTGCTCCCCAGGATGGACTGATGCAGGGAAAAGGGGCCAGGTGTGGGCCCCACGGCATGGCGGGATGCCCAGCAAACTGAGATGGACACAGGGACTTGGTGACCCCCCACCCCCAAGCTGGCCCCGCCTATCCCAGCAGCAGAGATTTAAGAAATTAGTCCTTTGGGAACACCTTTGGGAAGCCTGAGAGGCAGGGGAGAGAAGCTTAAGTTCAGGGGTTAAGCCTGGTTCTCCTGCCAAAATTATGACTTCACAGAATCAGGCTATGTGGGAGAAGGGCAGCCTTGCCCAGGGAAATCACCCGCTCTGGACTCCCCACCCCATAAGCTATTTCCTTTCGATGAGTTTAAAATGACCAAAAATGTTGCTCTTTTGGAGACTTTATTTCCAGCTGGGCACAGAACTAGGATATAATTTAAAGTACAACATTCCTTTTGTTACTTGTAACAAATTTGCTGAGTCTCTGACTAAGAGAGACAAGTGCTGGAAAATGTGAAATGAGAGCAATCTAAAAGAAAACAAGAGAATGTAATTCTTTCCACCAGTGTTTTTCAAAACAATAAACTACTGTCAGAGTCTTTATAAAATCTCAAGTATGCATATAACCCCCAGTAAGTGTGGGGCACTGTTCGAAACACTGATTCCATAACAACTCCGTGGGGGAAAGTAGCATTACTGATGTCATTTTACAGATAAAAAACCTGAAGCATACAAGTTAAGTAATTTGCTCAAGGTCACAGCTAGTGCTTGGCAGAGCATCTCCTCATGGGGCATGTTCTCATCTCACATCACCCCAAGAGGAAGAGTACACAGTACGGCGAGCTATTTTGAGGGAAAGACCACATTCACAGAATCTTTATTACAGTATATTGTTATAATTGTTCTATTATTGATCTTGATTGTTCACTTCTTACTGTGCCTGATTTATAAATCAATCATCACAGGCATACACATACAGAAAAAACAGAACATACATAGGGTTCTGGACTCGTCATAGTCTCAGGCGTCCATTGGGGGTGTCGGAATGTCTCCTCACAGAGAAGGGAGCCTACTTAGGAGTGGAACTTCAGTGGAAATGGGATGAAGTATTCAAAATGGAGAAATTTAGAAGAATCTTGTAAGTTATAGATTCTAGATGAATGCCTGCCGTCGTCCCACTACTTACAGCTGCATGACCTCAAGCCATCCAAAGCGACCTCTCCGAACTGCCAATTTTTTGTTTGTTTTGTATGTGAAATTTCTTCAGTGAAAACCATTTTCCTCTTAGTGGTGTGGATTAGCTGTTGGAGTCTGTGAATGTCTGTACCCAGTGTGAGGTTCCTGAATGCTCATCTCCACAGCTTTTGTCAGGGCGGGTGGACATCTCTCGGATACGCTGGGAACACCACCCCTGCCACCATCAGCCCCAGGGAACCCTTTTCCTTCCCAGTCAGTGGCCCTGCTAAAAATGATCTCATGGGAGGCTCTAGCTGGGATGATACCTTAATGAGTTAGCTTCTGAGGTGACTAGGAGAAGAAAGAAATCTTTCAGGTGAGGATTTCAAACCCAGTTGTAAGCCAGAGTGGGTGAGATATTTCCCCAGGGTCCTTCCTAAAGCCCCTTATGTTTATTTAAGTGACTATTTAAGTGACTGTGCTTAGAATGCTTCTGGATGAACACATTATCACTTCTTCTGTTGGCAATGACCCCTTACAGCCATGCACTAATGGGCGGATGAGGACATTGTCCTATTCCTACTGACCCAGACGCCAGCTGACTTGACCCCTAATGTTTCCTTGCAGATCTGTGCACTCATCAACTGAACTAATGCAATGAGACCTTTAGAAGGGAAAAACAATGTGTCTCTGCCAACGAGATTTTTTCAGGGGAAAAAAATGATTTCTAATTGAACTAAACCAAATGACATTTCAAACCAAGACTGATCGACTTTGCTGAGGACTCAGCGAAGACCAACATTGATGTGGCTCTGCCCCCCACCTCCCCCCGGAGCTAAGGGTCCAGCAGGTGCATGACCTTAGCATAAGTTTATGTGCCCATGTGCTACACGCACACTGCATATGATCAGACAGCCCAGGGCTCCCCGCTGCTCTCTGGTGCTGAACCTCCCCTCAAAGAGTCACCCAGTCTGGACTTTCTGGCCCTGTCCTTTCAAATACGCCTGCCTATGTCACTTATTTCACAGCCTTGCTTCCATTACTAGTTTATAGTTACAGCTAAGTATTCTGATAAACCTCTGTGATAGCTAAACCCACAGGAAGCAGGAGAAAGATGCCCAGGACTGAGCTCTAGCTCTGCTTCTTACTAGTCGTATGGATTCTCTGAGCCCAATTTTCTCCTTGGTAAGTGGGATAATACTCATACCTACTGCAAAAGACTTTAGTAAAGATGAAATGAGACTATATAACACACCAAGAACACTGCTCCCATAAAGAGTAAGTGACTGATAAATATTAGCAGACGTTAAGACTCTCCTTATTAATGTGTTCACAGCTCCTGTCTTTCCTGCCCTCCCAAGTGACTATATGCTTTTTAATGGAGGTCTACTTCATATTCAAAACTTTGTCTTGCCAAGGGCTCATGGTTGAAAGGCAGCTCCAGCGTCCGGTTGGTGGGGAGCTTTGGAGGCAGGGGTGCTGCTCAGTGCTGCTCAGGTGCAGGTGCGCATGTGTGTGCTCTCTCTATAATACCCTTTGAGGGTCTTGCAAATGTTACCTGCCTTCCCCTAAAGGGACATTCTGCCTGGGCCTGCTCACAATTTTGTTTGCGCCAACAAACATGTTATTTTGCTTTTCATCACTTTCCTGATCCCAAACTTTCAATGTTTACAGTGTAAGTGGAAATCCTGAACCCTTAGTAATCTGGTCCATCACTTTCCAGTCTTTACCCAGTTTTCTCCCATTTCAGCTCCAAACAGCCTCACTCATCAACTGGCCTCACAAACACCCTTGGCTTTCTGGCCTCACTGCCTTTGCTAATGCTACTCCCCCCTCCCCCCTCCAAACGTGGCTTTCCCTCATCCCATCTATACTGTCCCTTCCATTGTCAACCCAGCTCAAGGGCTACTCTTCCAGAAAGTTCTATCAGACCTGCATTGCTGCTTCCTCAAGTCCTCACTCCACTTCCTCTCCGCATTCCCAGAGCATTCATAGTATTCTTCTAAAACATTTTCTGTGTTATGATTATCTGAATACATGTCTCATTGCTGACATATAACTGTAAGACTGTGACTCTATTATGACAGTCTTCATATTTTCGTATCCCACCAGGGCGTCCCACACAGTAAGTATTCAAAGTTTGTTGAGTTGAATAATTTGCACCCTCGAGACAATTGAGTTTCAACATTAATTCCTTAAATAAGCAGCATCACTATGTGTGTCCTAAGACCCCTGTGTGTCCTACCTCCTATCGCTAAGAGCCAGCTCTGTGTGGGCAGGCGGCCCTGGGTGATGGCTGGCTGTGTAACTGCACACATTCTTAACTTCGCTGGGCTTCAGTCTCCTCACAGCTCACACGAGACAATAGCAGTACCAACTCATAGGAGTACTGAGAGGAGAAAATGAGTCCATTTAAGCCCCTAGGCAAGTGCCCGTCACACAGGAAGTGCTCATGGAATATCAGCAGTTACTCACTCACCTGAAGGCCAAGTTCCCCCTGGCTCTCACCTTGGAGAAGTCTGGAAAAATGACTGCTGGGTGCTATCATTACCGACTCTCACCAGGAGGAGGCACCCAACCTCCAGGGCTGACACGACTTCCCTTGCAGATGGAGCCCGGGGAATGGAGAATTCAGGTTGGGGCTGGGAGTAGAGGTGTGTTTCTAAACATCAGGAAAACCTCAGGTTTTAAAGGTCACCGCAAAGTCCTCTGCAAGAAGTAACACAGGAAGGCGTTTGGCAAGTTCTACCGTGCCTCCTTCTCCACCCACCACCTGTTTGGAAAAGGCCAGGGTGTAGATGGGAGAGCAGAAGGGGAGGCCAGGCACATGGGAGGAAGGAAGCTGAGTTCGTCGCTGTAAGTGCATGTGTTGATTTTAATGCCATGACTTCTTCCAGGCTAGCTGACATGCCTCCACTTAGCCCTTAGCCTAGCTGGTCTGGCCACCTCCCGAACGTGAGGGATGGGCCACATGAAATCGCCTTCCTTTCTGTTTCTTCCTCCTTTCCTCCTCCAGTCAGGTCATTAAACTATTCCCTGTCCCCTCCGATTCACTTTGGATGCCAGCCCGGGTCACATGGTACAGGGTATTTCAGATTCTCTGATGTCCCGTGGGACCCCTGCAGAATTAACTGTCATAAAGCCAGGTTGAGAAAAGCTGAGGGGGACCTGGGGGGAGGCCGCCTCGACGGGGTGCCCCAGGCTTGCACAGCACCAACCTGCTCTTGCACACACACAGTCTTCTAGAAACCAACCCAATGTGACTCAACTGTCCACAGCCCGGAAGTTCAATGCATGCTTCAGGGGAGCTGTGAGCATGAGGAAAAGGACGTGATCTCTGTATCTCTATCTGGCTGATGACTCAGAGGGCTGGCCCACCTCGGAGGGTGCCGGCTGGCACAGCCGCAGCGTGGGAGTGTGTCCGTGTGCCCACGTGCCTCGGCAGCATGGGGGTTGCTGGCCGCCTCCCGACCCTGCAGGTCCAGTGTGGGCTGCTTCTCGGGCCCGCAGCTTCCCCATGGAGCCACTCTGCCCTCGGCTACTGCTTGGTGCTTTCGGAAAGGGCAGCAGAAAAAGGAGGAACCCCTGAGCTGGACGACACCAGGAGCAGAAGCTGGGCTTTCTTGGCTTTCAGACCATTTTTTTTGGCATCAACAGACACACTCCCTCCCCCTCATATAGAAACCTGATTTCCGGAAGGGAATAAATCAGTCGTTAGCCTGGAGGTATCAATACGAGCACCTTACTCTGTTCTTGGTCTTTACCAGAGGTAGAGAAACAGGGAAAGTAAAGACTATTAAGCAAGGTGATGTCAAGGCGTCACCGGGACATAGACAGGAACCTCAGGAAGCAGAGGCTCCTTCTCCTAAAAAACAGGCTGGTAGAGGCCATTTCCTTTGTCCTTTGTTCCTGGTTCAATCCCATGGGTTCTTCATGTACATGGTCCATGGTGCTCGAGGGAGAGCTGGCCCGGCCCCCAACACATCCCCGTGGGAGACCTCTGCTAGCAGCCCCATTCGCCACCAGAGGCCGTGATAAGAGGAAACTTTCTGAAGGCCTGACAGACCAGGGAAGCCAGCTTGGACTTCTTGCCAAGTCCACATGACCGTACAGAAACTGTGCTCAGACCCAAGGCCTGACTATGTCCTGCCGCCCGTGCACCGTACGTGTGCTGTAGGAATGAGCCGTCTCACGGAAAGCCGCCCTATCGGCGACCAGGAACCAAGGCTCCTACTCCCTGCACTCCCTTCCCATAAAACTCATGATTCCTGCCCACATGCCAGTCTACAATGTCTTGAGCTTTTACAAGATGCCAAAAGCATCTAACAGTATAAAAACTGGTCATTTTCTGGAGCACTTTCTTCCCTGCAAAGGGTGTGTCCTAACCTCAAATAAAACATTTTTCTCAAATAAAACATTTTTCTTTCTTTTAAAGATTCTAAAAGACGTGCTCATTTTGTGTCCAAAGCCATTTGCAGCCAAGCCCATCCACCTCCTTGTGTTCCTGTATATCCTGACTCCTCGTTTCCCCTGTAAGTTCACCTGAGGTCCCATTGTCCTTTGTAACCTGCAGGGTAAATAAGACTGTGGACAGTGGACTTCATTTCTGTTGACCTTGGAATGACTTTTTACATGGGACAGTCAGGGAGTCCAGTTTCTCTTTGCAGTGAGATCTAATGTCACAGCTACAAGAACTGGGTCCTTTCAGAACTAGATGATGAATAACAGGAGTAGCCTCACTTGGGAAGATGGATGCCCAGAAGATGCTCAGTCGCTCTGCTTCTGAACCTAGCTGCTCACAGTGCGGGGTGGGCAGCTCTCTCCACTGACAACCCAGAAACCAAGGATCCTGATTATGGGGGACAGGCCAGGAGAGGCTTGGAGAGCAAGCTTTCCTGCTCTGGGCCCTCCAGCCCCCTAGGGTTCCTCAGCAAGTATAAGGGCACTTATTCCCCAACCCCTGCTCTCCTGTAATACAAAATGGCTCAGTTTCTAGGATAAATGCAGTTCAAGCACCAGGATCTGCAGAGCTCCCAGGCCCTCCCTCTTCTGACTGGGACGGTGGGACATACCACCTAGCCAGCCACCCTGGCCATTGACTATTGGTCTGAGGGTTATGACCTCGCTAATGGTGCATTTACACTGAATTGACATGTAACTCCTTCCAGGCAGCATAGCAGTGCAGAAGATGACAAGGATTTAGCTTGTTTTTATAGGTTTTGTTGAGGAGTAGACTTCATGTTAATGACCTTCCCTTACCACATGACAGAGCACTTGGCCTACCTATTGGAACCTCAGTAACTTTCTCCCTGAACGAGTACAGTAATTCATAATGGTCTTAGGGCACCCAGACTGGGGCCTCCCAACACACCCTCTACACTGCTGTCCAACTGAGTTCAGTCTGGTCATGTCACTGTTCTATTTACCCCTTCCACGTTTCCCATGACTCCTAGGATAACTAATGGGACAATAACTAGACAATAACTAAACCAGATAACTAATGGGACCTTGATATTTCACTAGACCTCCTCATTTCATACTATGTCTCCTCCACCTTTCTTGCACTCCAGCAAAATTGGTCTTCTCTTGGCTCCTCCATCTTATACCCTAGCTCCCACCCCAGGGCCTTTGCATATGCTGTTCCCTCTGCCCCTGCTTTTCTACTCACCTTCACTTCTCCTTCTTCAGAGTTCAGCTCAAGTGTCACTTCCTCACAGAAGCCCTCCCTGACCACCCAGACAGGGGTAGGCCCCTGCACCTCATGTTTCCCAGCTTCTCACTTCTCCCCTGAAGCACTTACCTTGGTTATGATGAGATCATGGTGCGGTCAGTTGTTTTTATCTGTGCTACTCAGTTGAATATAAACTTTTCAAGGCATGATGGTATCTACTTGCTCATCTCTGTAATCATCACTCCTTGTATTTAGTAACAAGGGACATAGTTAGAGAAACATCTGTTGAATGACTGAATGAGAGAATAGGATATATCATGTTACAAAACATCAGTGGATTTCCGATCAAAACTCATTCTGTACTATTAGAAAGGAAACACCCATGCAAGCTCCAAGCACGTTACCTTCATGCTGAGAAGGGCCTAGCATCACCTTGCACAGCTGTCAGCCTGCCGACGGTGGAGAAGCCAACGACCTGCCTAAAGCCTCACTCCCTCTACCCTGCTCCACTGAACCCCATGGAAAAGTTGATCAGATCCATTTGTGGGCGTGAGTGGAAGGAAAACTGATCATTTTCAAATAGATGTGGTTCCCAGGCTGCATATCCAGAGGCATCTAACCGGCTGCACTGGGGGCGGCGGTGGCGGTGAGGGGAGCCCCACTGTCTCTGCTTTGCCAGATGACTGGATGACCAGGCCCTTGGCTAGCTCCACCCAGTGGTCCATGCATGAAGGTGCATGCCTCCTTGCTGCATCCCCTGCTCCAAAGGGAGCTGGTGTTTCTAAGAATAAAGCTATTCCCTGCCAAGGACCAAAATGAGCCCATTGTGGTTTGTTCCCACAGCTCAGGTGTCTGTGACTTTGCTTGGCTCCTCAGCAGCAGCTGCCAGACCCCAGGGGAGTTTTGGGAAGGCGTGGCCACCCTGCACTTAGGTGAAAACGCGGGGCAGCAGACGGATGCAGGTACTCCATGAGAACCGTGAGTCCTCTAAGCAGAAGCACCGCCTGCTTCTCTTCTCACTACACCCCTGCTCTGCAGTCTCTCTCTCTCTCTCTGGGCCCCTTTCCATCATAATTGTGCCCCAAAGACACCCAATCCAGAGTACGTCTCAGCTTCATCCCTGCTACACTACGCCCCTGGGAAAAGGTGTCAGGTTGCCCCCTGCATCATCCAGGGGGTTTTGGCACCTTGTGGGTACACTCCAAAATAACCAAAGATGGGACACCTGGTGGCTCAGTTGGTTAAGTGTCTGCCTTAAGCTCCTTTCATGATCCTAGGGTCCTGGGATCGAGTCCTGCATTGGGCTCTTGCTCAGCGGGGAGTCTGCCTCTCCCTCTGCCTGTAGTTCTCCCTGCTTGTGCTCTCTCTCTCCAACAAAATAAATAAAATCTTTAAGAAAAAGTAGTCAATCTAAAGTATTGTTTAAATTAAATCTTTTCTTTATTGAATTGGCCCCAAATGTTGAGCATCCATATCCCCTCTCCCAAAGGCTCTCACTCGCCCCAGGAGGAATGTGGATGGAACAAAAGCTCGGAAGAGCTACCAGTTACTGACATTTCCCAAGGCCAGATGCTGCTGTCGTCACCACGTTGCATCAGTCACCCTCAAACCCACCTGAGGCGGTACAATTATTACCCCAGTGAGACTCTGGGGTAACTTGTCACACTGATCGCAAGAACTGGGATCCCTGCTCAGATCTGGGTGATACTGGTCTCAGGTTTTACCCAAAACTGTTGGTATGAAGAGGGGTTAAAGGAACCTACAACAACATGGCCAAGCATCCTGGGACAAGGACCAAACAGAGGTCTCCCCAGCCACCAGGCATCTGGCAAAGCCATCTCTATGACTACACTGGTCTGTCTCTTAGCTCCAGACCCCATGCTCAGGCACGAAGTCCGCATTCCAGGCTACTGGGGACACACAGAACTCATGTCCTCCCAGGCACACTTGCAGGCATGTCCCCAACTCTCACAGAAGGCCTAGCTGCTGCTTGCATGCTTACAGGGCCCACAGTCTCCCTGCAGAGTTCCCGCTCCTGTTTCCTGAATGTGAAACCCTGAGGTTGTAGACAAGTTGTTTCTGCTTTGACACACCTGCTACAAACATTGCAAAGGAAGTCATAGCAAGTGGATGGCCGACAGGATTCTCCCTCACTATTGGAGGATATAGTTGAGAATGAACATGATACTGCAGTTATCCTGATGGGTGCCTTTGAGTCACAGGTCTGACGTCAGGACTTTTATTAGCGAATGGAGGAGAAATGGCAGAGTAGGAAAGGCACTGGGGACCACTGTAGACCTGGCCCGAGGGTCCCTCGAGGCACCGTCACCCAAAACGGGGCTGGTGCTCAGCAGGCTGTGCTGGCCACTGAGCTGGGTATGGTATGATCCGGAGCCAAGGAGAACAGAGAGGGAGAGAGCGAAGGAGGGAGGGCCGACAAGGGCCAGGAGCGGGGCACAGCCTGGCACTACATTCAGGAGCCTTGCCTGAACTTTGTTGAGCTGGGGTCTTAACTGTAGTCAGTGAGCCTCCGTCCCAGGTGTCTGGGCACAAGTAGTGCGAGGTTAAAGGTGGCGGAAAAGTCTCTGGGGAAGTGACAGGAGCTTATTCCCTTCCATAGGTGGATGAAAACCTCTTTCCCCAGCTCTCCAAACATAAGGGAAACTTGACCGAAAGCTTAACTAGTACACTTGGTCCTACGGAAGGGCCTTCACGCCTGACAGGGACCACGGCGTCCCCACACAGTATTTCTCACCTACACAGACCACTCGGGAAAAGACAGCAAAACACCGCAGGGAGAATGGGGTGTCAGCAGAAGCCATTTGAGAGGTGTGGTTGGAGATGGTGTAAATTTATGGACTGGGAACAAAATATCCACAGACCACGGTTTTTACAAACCAACTTCGGTGGTTAAACTTCAAATAAAGGTTTCAAAGAATATATGGACACTAACGATCTAGCACAAGCTACCTCCACAGTAGGGAAGGATGAGAAAAATTATGAATGGGAATCCGGTTTCTAGAAGAGTAAAATGATCATCTGTCTTGAGTAAGACTGCTGCATGGTTAGTGCTATTCGAGAAGGTAAGTGAAATTAAGGTGTGTCTGACTTCTAGATGGATTTTACATCTTTGCCTGCATAGGGGCACCTGGCATTTTCCAGGGCTATTATCTGTAATCAACAAATGATTTGACTCATGACCAAATTGTGCTCCTTCCAAAGACATATAAAGAAACAGGGTTAGCTCGCCAATCGTTCTTTCTTACCAGACGTTTAGTTTTAGAATATGTGGTATATTTACAGACTAGCTTGGAAGTACAAAATACATCAGACCTATGCTGGTTGGTCTGATCATGGGACCAAGGTTCAAGATCTTAAATTTTGTATCAGCTTCACCCAATCAGACAGAATTTACACATTCTCTTCGGAGGGGATTCAGTAGAGTGCTTTGCATACAAAGTGTGCTCAGTAAGTAGCTGCATTTTCTGCTCCATTTGTCATCTGACCACACCATCAAAATGCAAATTACAATCTTCATATGACATTTAAGGGATCCTGTGTGACTCAGGCTAACCGCATTTTGAGAGGCTGGCCCGATTTAGCTCAGAACTGGCTTCACCTCAGCTGTCAATGGCCTGGCTTCCAGCTATCAATCAAACAGTTTGAGCACCTTCTGTGTGCCTGCACAGAGCTAGAACCTGAGAGACAAAGATGAACAGAGAGCCCTCGGAGAGCAGGGCTCCCTATGCAGTGGGGGTAGACAAGTGACCACAGGACAGCGAGATGGGTGTTAGAGCTGGAGCAGGGTGCCGAGAGGTTTGGAGCAAAGTGCCCACGTCGCCCCAGGAAGTCGAAGGAGGCTTGAGCATGGAGGTAAAATCTGCACCAGCATTCAACAGACAAGTGAGTGGGAGTTCGCCCTGCCGCGCGGGGGCCACTGCAAGCAGAGAACAGCGGTGCACTGAATACTGCATCACATCTGGGGGCAGGACACGGAGGTCATGGGCACAACGATCTCCTATCGCCAGAAACAGGATAATACAGAACACTCTGGAGGGAGGATGTTATTTGCATATTCATGAAATTCCTATAGAGGAGTGAATCTTAAACATTTAGCTGGCAGTGGGCGTGCAGGGGAGGGGGGTGCTGTTCAGAGGGACATGGAGCCCTTTGAGAACCCGATTTAAAACAAAACAAAACGATTCCCCCTTCCCTCATGCAGCCTTCCTGGAGCTCCTGGAATGCTCCTGGAGACTGAACTGCTTCCAAGCCAGCGGAACCCACCCGGAGCTGCCGCTCCAGGCACAGGTGCGCTTGGTCTCATCTCCCCACCTCTGCATCTTTGGGATCCCCCAAGTCTCTCTGACCCAAGACACCTAGAGAAGAATTGGCATGGTGAAATTGTCCAGCCAGAGCCAGCCTGGCCCCGAGCAGCCAGCCCAAGACCAAGGAGCTCAGCGGGGGCAGGGGCGGCACAGTCCTGCTTCCTGCTGCTCCCACGCTGTGGGCCTGTGGGCAGCTCTCCAGTTCTGCTCTGGCTAGGTGTTTCCCCTGAGCCCACACTCAGCCCTTCAGCTTACAGAGTCTACCAACAGAACGTCCACCCTTAGCCTGCCTGCAAGCGGGAGGCTCCCTAGATGAGGATCTATGAAAAGATGGACAAAACAACCCACAAAGCCCAGGTTGGCATGTGAGGGTCTGGAGCCTCTACTCAGGTCATTCACCCCTTCTGTTCCCCATCTCCAGGCCTCAGGTGCCCATCTGTGAGTAGGGCTGTTCAATTCACGAGGTAGACAGGAATTAAAATCAAGTGAGGTAAAGTGGGTGAAAGTACTCCAAACTCTAAACTTTCTGAAAGGCCATGCATTACAATTGTAGAAATCCCTGGAGCACCAATGATAACACGCTAGGAAAAACAACTGGCCTTTTACTTAACCCTAAAACAAAATTTCAACTTAAAAAAAAAAAAACTGAGACACCCTATATAGAGACAATAATGTCTGTCATTTGTTATAAGGTATCAAAACCACTTTTATTTATTTATTACACAATTATAGAAAGAACAAGGAAGGAGAAGGACCCTCGGTCTAATTCTGGCTTGGATCAGACACTCCCAGAGCACTGGCTGGCACGCTTTCCTCTTCATCTCATTGTGTCTGCTCAAGATCAGGGTCTAGAGGGTTCCAGGTCTCCTGGGGTTCTACCAGCTGCTTTTCCCCATCATTCCATGACTCTGCTCCCTGGCTTCAAGCTGGTTATGGGGGATAAGCCAGTAAGGGATAAGATAAGTCCAGAGGACCTCAGTCGAAAGCAAATTAAGCAAGGCACGTAAAAGTTCAAATGTGGTTCAACACATCTACAAATGCTTCATTCATTTGCTGTTCCTTGTACGTCGTCCACAGGCACACTGCTGAGGGTATAGAAACGAATCTGTGATGCAATGGCAAAAACAGACTGACAAGCAGGCAGTGAGATGACAGAGGTTTCCAGAGAGACCGGCAGTCCACACGGCAAGCAGTCCCTGGTCGTGCAGAGGGCGTCCCAGCAAACAGCAGGCAAAGGGTCAGGGCCAGCCGCACAGAGCCTTGAGGATCTCAAAGTCCGTGGAATACTACAAGATTTTAAGCCTGAGAGTGGTTTAAGCTTATGTATTTTTAAACATCCCCCAAATAGTTATGCAGAGAATGGAAGGGCACAGACAACTGGGGGTGTTGAGATCTTGGGCAAAGAAACTGTCAGACTACTGACATAATTCAGGCAATATGACACAAGAGCCTGAACTTCAGCAAGGTGATGAGGAAAAGGGTAAATGAGAAATACTTAGCAGGGAGAATTCAGACATTTGGGGAAGGAAAAATCCTCTCCCCAGCTCTCAGCTCTGCCATGTGCTAGCTATGTGATCTGCAGATTAATAACATCCCCGAGCCTGTTTCCTCACCTATAAAATGGGCGTGATGGTACAGGAGTGTAATGAGGATTAAAAAGAATGAGTAAAGAGATAAACCTGGCTCATGACAGGCACTCAAGGCATGTGAGCCTCATGGAAGGAAACTGTAACTTGTGCCAAGGTTGGGGTCAAGCTTGAAAATAAACAGGAAAAGGGGAAAGCACGGAGAGCGCCACAGTGGAACCCTAGTGTTGGTCAATGAGGCTGCCTGAAGGACTTCAGCGGGAATTCGCATTAAAACATGGACCTGGAGAGAGAGCTGTGTGCCCCGTGAGTCCCCTCAGAGTGGCTCCGAATGCAGATGACCCCAGGTCTTGGTGTCCAGACGATCTGCTTCTCGGCTGCCTCCAAACCCCAGCCCCTAGGACAGCTCAGGCTTGCTGCTGCTCAGGTCAGTTCAACAATACTTCTTTCCTTTTTTTTTGTTCTCTAAAAGCCACTAGGAACTCAGAGACCCCCCCATTCCCATACTTCACTGTCCTCCCTCCTTTTCTACCAAACTCACAGACTGATGGAAGGAGTTCCTACTAAGGAAGTGAAATAGAGTTAAGTATTTCCTGGCTCCCTTCCGGTAAATCACACACGTGAGCCCGTTGACCACACTCTTCCCTTCCCCTGGTCAAGCGTGCTCAGGCCAAGAGCTGAGTTGGGACTCCGGGGGTACCCCAGCTCCTTACCTGCCTCAGGCGCTGGGGGAGCAGAGCCTGGTCAGAGCACTTTCACTGTGGGGAGCCACCATCCGGCTCTCCACTGGAAATTCACCACCGTGGAAAGATAAAGGGCAAGGTTATTTCCTTTCACCAGGTATTTGCTACATCACTCATTTCCTATTTCAGTGCGTTTTAAAAATTTCCCCTAGGGTGTGAGCGCAGAGGCTCCTGTGTTGTGAAATATGGTTAGCTCGAGGTGCTTTTTTTTTTTTTTTTTTTTTGTGACATCACTCAAATGGGGAGGGTTGTAGGGAAACTAAAACCCCAGCAAAGACCTATTTTTCTGGGATCTCAAAGAAATGCAAAAAAGAGGGGGTGGGAGGAGCAGTTAGGGGCAACAGCAATGAAAGGAGAAGGAGAAAGAGAAGAGTGTCTCCACGGAGATTAAATGTGGAAGGGCACTGGTGGAGCTGATGTCTAAAGAAACAAACTTCACCTACTTCCTTTTACTGGTCATATTATCTGTGCGTCCATTTTTTAAAAAAAAGCTCAAACAATTATCTGACAGATTTAGATCTGTTACTCTCAATGTGGTTTACAACATCATATTAAAAATATTCCAATATCGGGGCGCCTGGGGGGCTCAGTCGTTAAGCGTCTGCCTTCGGCTCAGGTCATGGTCCTGGAATCCCGGGATCGAGCCCTGTATCAGGCTCTCTGCTCAGTGGGAAGCCTGCTTCTCCCTCTCTCACTCCCCCTGCTTGTGTTCCCTCTTAAGCTGTGTTTCTCTCTGTCGAATAAATAAATAAAATCTTTTAAAAAAAATTCAAATACTTTGCCCACATTTACAGAGGCTCTGTATCACCTGAACATTTTCTTGTGTTCTATCTGCAGGTGCCTAGGAGGAAGTGGGCCAGATGTCAAAGCATTATGCTTAAATAAATAAATTTAAATAATACTTAAATACATGCTTAGAAGTAGTGGACAGAATTTTGGCTTACTGGCTCTTTAAATAATTGGCAGTAACATTGGACTCCCTTCCTCACTCCTTCATTTTCGCTGCCTGCCCTCCCAGGCATTCGAAAGCACAATGTCTATGTTAGGCGGTGAGACAGGCTCTGATGGGTGTAACCAGACAGACAAAACTGTGCTCCATACTGGTAAGTTATTATCTCTCAAATGTATCCCTCAAAGAATCAGGCATTTTTCTCAATAAACTCAGAGAAAAACCAAAGACATTTATAAACAGAGGGTTCTAGTTCCCAGCTCCTGGGATTTGAGTCCCAGTTCCTCTATCCTAACCCCTTCCCTAAACAGCCATCACCAATGGTTGAGAACCCCCTGCTTCACAAGCCCAGGCTTTACTGGGGGCATATCATTTCTGGAGACCAGCTCAGCCTGAAAGTAGGCAGAGGCCGTGGGAGGTGGGTTGTGGGTGAGAAGGTCAGGCAACAGAGAGATTCTAACAAGTGGTACCTTTTCACTGGGGAGCTCAATCCAAGACTCGTACCACAGCATGGATTTCCAGAAAATACTGAATAGATGACATTTTTTGTATTTGCCTTAAATAATAGAAATGGGGTCCTTAAGCCCCAGCATGGCTCTATTTAAACATCACGTTTGAATCAAACAGAAGTTTCCATGAATAAAATATTTACTTTCCAGAGTTGGTACTGCTGTCTGTTTTTAGAATGGAAGGAGGTGGAGGCGAGCAGGAGCCGAAGTAACCACACGAGAAGGCTGAGCAGGTGGCCACCCGTATGCCGTAATTTCAGGGATGCTGAGAAGGTCATCTGCCTTTCCTTCTCTCCTTACACGCGCACACACACACGTCTATATTCACACATACACTTGCACACATGCCTACTGAGGTCATCCTTCTCTGTCAGAAACAGGCTAAATGACCAGGACGTGAACATACTGTGAAGAAGCCACAGAAACCAAGCATCACAAGGAAAGAAGGAGAATATATTGGAGTCAGGTCATGAATTACCGACTACCCGAACCTCCCAGGCCGTTGCCATGCACGACCACTGAATCACTATCTGGAAGGAAACCATTCAATTGGAGTCATTTATTTCAATTTTGCAGCTGACTAAACCTGACCTTCTCAACCTTTAGGAAAGACTTTTCCTAAGTAAATGAATAAGTCAGAGCTTCCCACCCCGGTGCCACAAATGAGTTATGCCATCAATTGCTCCCCTCTCTGGGAGAGGCCGCATGCCGCGTGGGTGGGCCAGCCTCCCCTACCTCTGCTCAACCTGCTGGTGGGACATAAAGTCACCACATGCTGGGGTGCAATGGCATGAAAAAGTTTGGGAATCATTGCTTGAGGTTTCAACTCTCACGGAAATCCTTAAGATGTACATTACAAGTGGTTACTAGCTGTTCACTGAAGGTTCAACCTGATTTACTAGTGCTTTCTAGTAAATCCGTATTTTAAAGTTCAGGGTTTAGAAGAACAATCTGTCGTTCGCCTCTTCATTGTTTTCTCTGCTAAGCCGCCACCTCCCCCCCAGTGAAGCCAAACTAGGGGTGATTTGTTTTGAGAGGAGGCTCCTCACATATTCCCTGCCAATCAATCATCAGTCCTCCCTCACACTCATCCCTACCCTTCTCCTAGGAAAAGCCTGGGGTCCCCAGTGACCCGCCCACAGCTGGAGCTGCCCAACCAGCAACTGGGTCCATCCACCACAGCCCTGAGGTGCTGACACTGAAACCCACGAAAGGCACCTCCTCCTCCTCAGGGACCAGCTGGGCATCACGGAGCCCAGGTGAGTAGAAAGACCATAACTCTAACCCTCTTGGGTCAAAGTCAATTCCTTTCAGGTCTGCACTGCACGGAGCTGCCCTTAACCTGGCAAGTGAGGTCGAGAGGATGCATCCCTCAGGCAACCTCACATACCTAGTGGGGAGAAGACAACACAGGAGGCCACATAGGAAATCCATCATTTAAAAAGAAATCCTATGTGAACTTGACCTTACAGGTTGCTTACAAGTGTATGGTGTATTCTCGGCAACAAATTTGAACTCAGAAATTTAGAAACTCATTAATGGAGCTAATATTAATTATCACAATAACCATTTTTCTCTTTGGGAAAGTATGCAATTTTACTTTCAATATTTGCATTAAATTAGGGGACGCTGTATCAACAGAAGTGCAATATTAATTTTCTTGCCCCTAGGACAACTGTATACCTATGTGTCGCCTCTTGATTTCTCTCCCACTTCCCAGAACACACACGTGCTTGTATAGATGTGCGCAAAATGTACAGGTATTCGGGATACTCAGCCAATCTAATTCGTCATGGTTCTCTGAAACAGGAGCTCCCACCCAGCAGATCTTTACAACTGTCCGGTTACTAGCTAAGTTCATTGATGTGACCCAAACAGTGCCTTACTCTCAGGAACCCAGGTTGTTAACTCACCCCCAGAGAAGGCTGAGTCTGCAGAGCAAACACCCTTCCCCAGGTGGCTGCCTTGAGCTGCTCTGGGCAGAGGGGGAAGGAGAAAGACCCAGTGGCCTCAGCCCCACTCCTCACTTTGCATCCTCTCCCTCCTCCAAACCCCCTTACCACTGTGATATGTTAGCTCCACCCAAACTCAACACTCAAACAAGGGTCACCAACCAACTAGTAATTCCTGCATCTCCTCTGGGAAGCGGAGCGGGGTGGGGGCCAAAGCGGCTGGGGGACGTGTAGAGAATATGCACCTGTGGAAGCAGCAGAGTGGGGAAGATGACCATGGGGCCAGCCCGGTGGGCAGCACCCCACCCTTCACCTCTCCCTACCTGGCACTCTTCTCCCCTTGCTTTGGGAGATTCCTCTCCCAGAAGATCAGGAAACTTAAAGGAAATGGGGGGGGGGGGGGGGGTTTGACTGTAGCGTTGTGCTTCTGGTATATAGCAAGAGCATTTGCGAATTTTTTATACTTTCATTTGATTTCCCTTGAAAAATGTTCTGGGGGGAAATGTGCCACATTTTAAAAAGCGGCTCACACCTACCCACCGTGATTATTTTTTCTAGATGCTTAGAGATTTCAAAGAATTCAAAACATCTGGCATCCTCCGCCCGCCCCGTATTCCTCCCGGCCAGGGATGTGTTGTTTTCGGAGCCCTGAGAAATCCCCCAGAGTCACAAACAGCTGCGGGGAAATCCTGACCATCTCTCAGTCTCAGCGCAGCGGATCCCGAGAAAGGGAAGCGGGCCCTCCCGGCCCGTGGCGACGGGGCCGCCGAGCAGGCGCGCGCCCAACCCCGCCCCCGCCCCTCCCGCTTTCCGCGCACGGAGGACACGGACCCCTCCCCCGCAAAGCAGGCTTGTACTCGCCCAAACTCGGGCAGTCGGCGGGTAAGGAAAGGAATGTTGGGTCCTTTCAGCTCTGAGGGCCTGCATCTGTTGCAAAGGACCGCCATCTGCAAGCACACCGCCTCGCACCCAGGGGGCGCTGTGAGCCAGTTGGAGGCACTTGCTGCCCGCTGCCCAGAGACCTCGCGGGACCCACCACGTGGCCTACCCCAGGCTGCCAAGGCAGTAGCGGAGCCAGCCCTCAGGCCTGGGGTTGAGCCTTCACATGGATGCTTTAAGGATTTACATACAGGAATCCTTCTCCCACTTCCCCAAAGGAGTCGGGCTGACAGCACTTTTGAAGACGATCTATTAATTGTCCACCACTCTCCATGGCTCCATGGCCTGGCCTTATGATCCACCTCCATCCCCTCCAAAGGATCTTGCTCTCCATGCCTCTGTGCCTCTGTCCCCGCTGCTCTGGCCACCGTGGAGGCTACCCCACCTATAGCTAGCTCTGACTCTTGTTTGGGGATGTGGCTCCATGCACAGAGCCCACGCTCTAGAACTGAATCTCAGCTCTGCCATTTACTAACCATGACCAAAGTGCTATGTGCCTTGGTTTCCTTGTCTGTCAAATGGGAATAAAAATGGGACCTACCCCCACGGGATTGCTTGGGATGCCGATGAAAGAGGTTAGAACAGGGTGGGCGCATACATTCTGTGTTCGCTATGAAGAGGAGCTCTTTTTGAAGAACTTTCCAGGAAGGGTTCTGAGGTCCCACCCTCAGCCCAAAAAGAGAAGAGATCTCCATCTCCTCCACAGCCTAAAAGTTCACTGTTAGTAATTTATTAGCTAATCAGTACTGCGTAGGTTGAGGGTCTACTCTGCCCAAGGCATTCTGATGCACTCTGGTGGTGTGAGCCAAGAACCCAAGCTCTCAAGGAGCTCAGAGCAGGAAAATTTGTATTTCACCAGCCTTGATGGACAAAAGGGAAGGAATGATGACTAACTCTTTATTTTAGTGTTTGTTTTTTGTTTTTTGGGTTTTTTTTTAATTTGGAAAGTGAAACTCTTGTATGTTTGGGAAATGTATCCAATTTATCTAGTTTAGTTTAGAGTAGAATGTTCTGTATGTTTTTAGGATGTCCTTGGTACCATATTCAAATATGTATAACGAGGAGCTATTTTGAAGGAATTTTATTCCATTTTTATGGATTTGATATCAGATTTTTAAAGCATTGTGGAACCATGAGCCACACAGTTATGTGTTATTAGCATCAGTGAGTGAAGAGCTCTGATAGTCACAGAAATTTGTTGACAAGAACAGGCCCTTTGCCTCCATACCCAAAGGCAAAAATGCTTTTGGTTGCGTTTCACTATAAATAGTATGAGACACAAAAAAGTTAAGAGTATTTCATAACATGACCAGATGGTTTTGAAATGTTTTACCCTTGAGGCAATAGCAGTTCACAGTTAATAGCTTCCACTCCCCAAGACTGGCTGATATAATTTGCAGAACCCAGGGTGAAGTGAAAATATGGGGTATGCCCTGTTCAAAGAACAGAACGTGAAACCAAGCATCACCAGCTTCTGAGCATGGGGACTCATGTGACTGCATAGTCATGTGTCCATGAGCCTGACCCAGCTACCCCCTCTTATTAATTTAATGTATTTTAACAGGAATGTTAATGTATTAACATATTTAAGGAATTTTAAAGCTTAACACCTTTGCTTGACATATTTACCAACATTAAACAACATTCCATTTGCTTCACAAAAGGTTTTATTTCTTTTCTAAAAAATCATATTTTAAAATAAAATAGATACATCTACAGCCTTATTTAAAAAATAAGAGCTATAAAATGTGTTTCTCTTACTTTTTGAAAATAATAGCTATATAAATGTTTTCTGTAACCTTAAAAAATATAATTGTTTTAGGCTGAAAATGTGACTTCAGTGTAGATTTCACTGTGTGCCCTCATTCATCCAACCTGGCTCTCATCTTACAAAGGTTATACTATGGAACAACAGGACTAGGGAGAATTTAGATCGCTTGTTCCTATTGACTAAAATAACAGATACCTGTTTATTTCCCACACCTTGCAAAAACTTACCCATCAAAACTTAACCAGAGCAGCACATTTGGAAAGAGAAATTTTAGGGCCACCCCAAGAGCAAACCTGCTGAATAATTTTTTTAAGATTTTATTTTTTTATTTGATAGAGAGAGCACGCACAAGCAGAGGGAGAGGGAAAAGCAGGCTCCCTTCTGAGCAAGGAGTCTGATGCAGGGCTCAGTCCCAGGACCCAGGGATCATGACTTGAGCTGAAGGCAGGCACTTAACCGACTGAGCCATCCAGGCGCCCCAAACCTGCTGAATATTGCAAACACAAAAGTATGTGTTTACTTTATGCCAGGCACTGTTCAAAGCCCTTCCCCTGTAGTAACTCATTGAGTTCTCAAAAGAACTCCCTTCAGTTAGGAAATGACATCCCACCACTTCTGCCATAATCTAGTCTTCAAAACAGGTCAACAAGTCCAGCCATACTGGAAATGAGGAAAAGTAAGCTTCACATTTCGGGGGAAGATATACCAAGGAAATGATGAACATATTTTTAAAATCATCTTGTTGACATACAGGTTACATTTAAAACCAAATGAGACCACCAAAAGTGAGTATGAAGAAAACTGTAAGGTAGACCAAAGAGTGAGCCCTCAGAAGCTTCAACATTAAAGGTTCATTTTCTGATTTCTAGGTAGGCAAATGAGGCATGGGAGCTATGCAACCTCCCAAGGTCACCAAGCCAGCGAGGTGTAGAGCTGGACCCAGGACCTAGGCAGTTAGGTTTCAGAACCTATACGCTTCATTACTCTGCTGCTCTGAAGGAAACCACCAAGGCCCACGTTCAGCAAATAAGCAGACTATTGGAAGTGTATAAACTGATATTTGCCATTTGGTTTAGGGTGTGAGATCCATGAAAGTTATTATTTCTTCTTGGGTTCTTGGCCTCGATATTTCTCCCCACCCCCAACCAGATGATGGTGCTAGGTATAAAACCATTCATTCATTTACTCAACAAATTTTTGTTGAGCACCTCTGTATGTCAGGCACTATTCCAGGAACTTGGGACAAAACAGACAAAGAATCCTGCTCTTATGGGGCTTATGGACCAGCAAGGTGCAATAGAAAATAGATAAAACATAATAAATGGTCTAGTGTGTTGGAAGGTGCAATGGGGAGAATATAGAATTGGGTAAAAGGAATTGACAATTCATAGGAAGAGGACGGTCACTTGCAATGAGTGAATGGAATTCACCCATTGCAAAAGGCAGTTTTGAGCAAACATATAAAGTAAATGAAAGAGTTAGCCAAGACATCAGGAAGAAGAGCATTCCTGGCAGAGAAAACAGCAAGAGCGAAGCCCTGAAGGCTGGAGTGTGCCTGGCATGGTGAAAGGGCACCAAGGCAACCAGTGGGGCAGGAGAGGGAGCGATGGTGGGTGGCTGAGATGCAGTCAGCTGGTAACACGTGCCAGGTCAAGCTGGGCCTTGTGGGACCTTAGGAGGACTCTGGCTCATCTCTTTTGGTGAGGGAGATGGCAAGCCATTGAAAAGACTATAGCAGAGCAGTTGCATGATCTCACTTATTTGTTTTTGTTTTTGTTTTTTTAAGAATTATTCATTATGAGAGAGAGAGAGAGAGAGAGAGAGAGGGAATACACACATGGGATTGGGGGGAGAAGGGCAGAGGGAGAGAGAATCTCAAGCAGACTCCCCAGTGAGCATGGAGCCTGATGCAAGGCTGGATCCCACCACCCTGAGATCATGACCTGAGCTGAAATCGAGTTAGATGTCCAACTGACTGAGCTACCCAGGTGCCCCTGATCTCACTTATGTTTTAAAGGAAGAACACTGGCTGCTTTGCTGCAAATAGTGTAGGTCAGGGGAGATGCCAAAGGCAGAAAAAAGGAGATCTGCTAAGAGGTCACTGCAGGAATCAGGCAAGGGACAATGGTGGCTCAGCCCAGAGAAGGTGCAGTCGATGTAGGTGCCTGGATTCTGAACAAATCTTGGAGATTAGGCCAAACTGCCAAATTTGAGGTGGAGTGTTAGAGAAAGAATTTTTTTAAAATTTTCGTTAGTTGACATACAGTGCTATATTGGTTTCAGGAGTAGAGTTCAGTGATTCATCACTTATGTACAACACCCAATGTTCATCACTACAAACGCACTCCTTAATACCCACTACCCATCTAGCCCATCTACCACGCACCTCTATCACCCCTCAGTTTGTTCTCATTAAGAGTCTCTTACGTTTTGTTCCTCTCTTTTGAGAAAGAATTTAAAAGGGACTAAAATTTCTTGATCTGGGCAAGTAAAAGAATGGAGTGGCCCTCCACTACAAAGGGAATGACTGGGATGGAATAGATTCTGGACATGTGAGACCAGCAGTCCAGTTTTGGACCTGTTGAGTTTGAGATGCTTGTTAGGCACCTGGAGGAAAAAGTGGGGAGTTAGATGGTTATGGGAGTTGACTGCATTATCTGTTGCTAGGCAACAAATTACTCAAAAGGTACCAGCTTACAACAACAATCATTTATTACCCCAAGGTGTCTGTGGGTCACAAGTCTGGGAGCTGCTTAGTTGGGTAGTTCTGGCTTAGAGACTGCAACTAAGGTGTTGGTGAGGCAGCAGTCTCATTTGAAGACTATTTTGGGGAAAGATCATCTTCCAAGTTCACTTGCATAGACCTTGGCCAACCTCGGAAGATCCCCCTCCATGTTCACCCACATGGCTGTTGGCAGCCTCACCACACGGGCCTCTCACAGCATGGCGTCTGGCTGACCTCAAGACAAGTGATTCAAGAGACAGTGAGGAATTACTCAAAATGGAAACTCAAGTCTTCTTATAACCTGATCTTGGAAATGACCTTCAATTACTTCTGCCATAATCTTTCAGTAAGTCCAGTTCACACTCAAGGCAGGTGAAATTAAGCCTCACCTCTTAAGCTTCAGCTCTTAAGGGCAGACATCCCCACTCCCCTGCTCCCTCCTTCCCTGCTAGCTGCTCTGGAAGGGACAACTTCCAATGCACCCATCTCCACTTAGCCTGTGCCACATGTGAGTAATGTGTGTCATGTTCTTGGTCCTTGCAATGGCAAATATTAATATATTTCATCACCTACAACAGCTCCACGAAGTCGGGTGGTTCCCACACCGCACCTTGCATACCTGCTCAGGTCACAGAGCTGCAGTACCCCCTTGTAGAATATTCTTTTTTGCTGAGTGAACAATGACTTAGATGAATTACTTGCCTTTGTTGAAAAATAAACTCTGGCTCATTTTTGGCACTATTAAGAAATGGAAAGCTGATATTAAGTTTCATTTTACTTCTCTGGTCTTAAATAATGTTTCTCTTGGGCTCATTGGCTCCACTGAAAAAGAGATCTCTGTCCAGAGGAGCAGGCTAGTATCTTGATTGCTCAGGTGAACAATGGTGATGTAGACTGTAGAAATGACAATTTTTTAATAAAATCTTTCCAAGTATTTTTTATAGGAGTCATGCTCTCATTTTAACTATCAGAAACTATGATATGATATATCCATAGTGGATCCTACCTGATAAGTATCAATGCCCTGACTGTGGGGCTGTATCTAAGGAATCACCTAGGGCTCATGATCACATGATCCCAATAGGTGCAGTTGGATGCTTTTTGGAGGGTGCCACCCTGGAAAATCAGCCCCCTGGGATAAGGCAGCTGGGAGCCAGGGCATGACACAGACGGTCGGAAACAGACCAAAAACCCAACATTCACTGAGTGGTTGCTGTAAACTCTGAAGCCTAGCCCCGTACCTAATTTTATCTTCACAACATCTTATATATCAGGTACTGTATTAGTCTGCTAATGTCACAAAAATAACATGGAACAGCTTATCTCTAAACACAGTAGCTTACAAAAACAAGCATTTCCTTGCTCATGCCTCTGCAGACCATCTAGCATTTGGCTGATCTGGCTGGGCTCAGCTGGGCTTGGGCGCCTACAACAGGGTAAGTTCAGGAGTTCCCCAGAGTCTTGTATTCTTCTGGGACCTAGGAGGACACTTGGGGCATGTGCTTCTGATGGTAATGGCAGAAGTGCGAGATGGCACACCCAGCCTCGTGAGCATGTCTCTGTCGGGTCTCACATATGCTAATATCCTCTTGTTGAAACAAGTACAGTGGCCAAGCCCAATGTCAAAAGTCAAGGAGTACACTCTGCCCACCAGGAGACCATGTCAAAGGTGTGGGTGTGGAATATTACTACAGGGGCAGGAAGATCAGGACCAAGAGCTGAGGTGCTATCATGATATTCATCTTAAAGATGAGAATACCAGGAGGGGTTAGAAGACTTGCCCAGAGCCCCACTAATGTTAAGCAGAGGTGCTGACCTTTAAACCCAAGCAGACCAGCTCCAGACCCTAAGTTTGTACATGGAGTAGCTCAACAGGAACCAGACAAAAGCTCCTGTGGGCCAGGAATGACACCTGAAAGGTCAGACCCAGAGTGGAAAAAGGCCAGGATCAGCCTCCGAGAAACCCCAGATCCTTTACCCACCGGCTTTACCCACCGGCGTGTACAGTGCTCCTGTTCTTGGCTATAAACTGGCAAATCTGCCCCCCCCCCCCCGGAACAGAGAAGTTAGTCTGCAATGAGTAAAACAAAAGTACAACCTCAAATAAATAAATACATAAAGTATTAAGATATAACTGTAGTATTTCTCCCCTGTTTGAAAATTGGTTCATGGGAAGTTTTTCTGTTATAATTTGAATATGTTTAAATATATGTGTGGTTCACAGAATTCCAAAGGTTTTTCCCTTTACAATTAAGTTTTGAGACTTTTATTAGAACCTAAAAATCTACTCCATTTGCATGTCCAGGACAAGAATGGTTCTCAAGTGCTTCAAAAACGATTTTCTATATATTGTAACCAATTTTATGTGCAATAGATAAAAATGTAATAAAGTCTATATAATTTATTTTTTTATTTTAATAACTACATTAAGTAAGTGCTTATAATAAAAATAAGGTAAGTATAGTTCACACTGATGAGGACAGGTTTTTACCTTTTTTAAAAATTTTAGCATTTTCTGAGTGAAATAAGCCAAGAAGAGAAAGCCAAGTATCGCATGGTTTCACTTACTTG